>OMLF01013466.1:0-14984 GCA_900302615.1 Holocentrus rufus | reverse complement strand
AGGAAGTCATTCCTGAGAGGGAGACACAAGAGGACAGAAGAGTGAGAGAGAGAAGGAGGGAGAGCAGAGAGGGTTTGGAGGATTCAGAGGGAGGAGCAGAATAAAGGAGTGCAAAGGTAAAGAGTCATAAATATTTAAAAATTTGAGCTTCATTTTAACAATAATTAAAGTGAACAGTGCTATTGCTTCACAATATTATCCACTTTTGTACCTAGAAAACTTTTTTTCTGGACTGGAGATGAAAATAATGAACTGCTTTTTCTCAGCTTCAATCTATCTCAGTCTCAAGCAATTACCTCCTCTGAATTTTGTAGGACAGTGTGGCCTGATCCATGACTTTTCCATGACTTTCCATGACTAAGTGGCCTATTTGACCTGCAAAGGTTACTCCATGCTGCACTGTCAATGTTGTTTTTCTCAAAGGCTTATTATAAACAAAGCTTAGCTTATTTTGGCAACAAACAGTGTCAGATAACCTGGAGAAAGAGCTGAACACCATTGAATGTATTGAACGGGTAAAACATGTTGTAAAATATGTTATGGTATAATCCTGCAAAGTGAAGCATTTGCAAAATTCCCTGATATTCTCTGTTTTCTCAAAAAAGATATCAAATTCCCTGACTTCTCTGTCTGGAGAACTCTGCGATATTCCACAAATTTCATGACCAGTGGGAAAATCTGCAGTTAACTGCTTACAAGAGAAAGTGAACGCAGGGGAGGAAACAAGCTCTAGACAGGAATAATTTAAAAAATATGGCCTATTCAAAAGCAGGAATCCAGACTCAGCTCTGTTACAGACCTGGCATTCTTGGAGGCGTCGGGGCGCAGTATCTTCACAGCTACCAGAAGGGGGCGACCTTTCCTCACATTGAAGGGGAATTCCAGGTTGGGAAGGTCTTGAGGGTTCTCTATTTCACACAGGTGCACCTTTCATGGCACAAATACGGCCACAGTTAACACATGCTGACTCAGTTGCACACACTCACACCTCACACTTTTCCCACACATCTCTCACCTCTCCAAACTGACCCTCCCCCAGTTTCTCCTTGAAGATCAGACACTGGCGCGGCAGCTCTGGCAGCGGAGCGGCATCGGCCCCAGGGCTCGACGAGGTCAAGGCGGGCACGGCGTAGGTGTTGTTACCACTCACACCCTGCAGGCTTACGATGTCTGCCTCGGCGTAGTGGGGGACGCTGGGGGGCAGCGGGGGAGACACGGGGGGAGACAGGGAGGGGTAGGGAGGCGAGCCTGGATAAGGGGGAGGCTCCTCCTGCGTGGGAGGGAAACCTTTCTCCAGGTCCCTGTCCAAACCACAGGCTGGAGGAGAGGAGGAGTAGACAGGCAGAGCAGGTGAAATGGAAAAATTAATTGGACTGGCAGTGCAAAAAAAAACAAAAAAAAAAAAACTGACAGCTTTGTTTTGCTCTAAGCCTGTAAGGTTATTGCATCGCTTTCAGAAAAACTGTTTAAATGTAAATTTGAAACAAAGCGTGAGTCATCTTGAGTGGTGAGTGAATGAGAGATGAGTTATGGAGTGAGTGACAGGAGGGTTGTGCTGAAAGTCAAACACATGCAATATACTACTTCTGCGCTACCTCACAAAGCAATTTCTTCAATCATGACACTGAAAGTGGCACAGGTCTGTCTACAGCTAACAGCATCGACCTGGCCCTCGACAGGCGGGCGGGCGCCACTCCTGACTGTGTTTGCCCGGTCTGAGCCAGATCTCTTACCCTGGGGCACATTGAGGCTCTTTTCCTGAGCCTGAGTGGTGCTGGGGACGGCTAGCGGCCACGAGCCTTGTCTCTGATCTGACAGGAGCAGGTGATAGGCTGGGTTGTTTAACAGCAAGGCTGGGAGGGCACACACATGAATGACACACATTCACGCACACACACACGCAGGACCAGGCGGGGAACACCCATGATGTGGTTCATACACACAGCACACACGGTGGCACGTGGCACGATATACACACACGACACAACACAGTAATGCAACCATTAGCGGGACAATGTTAGCATATCCATTATAAAACAAAGGGTGGAGGAGGTGGGGAGGGAAATGATGAGGTTGCACTGACACATGGAGCACAGAACAGAACAGCATAGCAAGGAACAGGCAAGGTTAACAAAACTCAGGCGAGGACCAAACATAACAAAAACCAATGGATGGAATAATGTTTCTGTTACTCATGTTATTTCAAACTCACACAGGCGCCCAGTAAAGACAGCATGCCGACCTCCCGTGGTGCAAAGCAACTAAAGGAATGCTTTTACTTTCTTTACCCTATTTCTCCCCTCCTTTTCACCTCCCTCGCTTTCTTTTTCTTGCCTTTCCTGAGAACAATAGGCCTTTTGTGCCCCCTCTGCACTATGCATCTTCTTGGAGGCACTCTTCCTTGTGGGCTGTTTGGTTTGATTTAGTTTTGTTTGGTGTTGTGAAACACACTGTCGTACCAGCTCTTTCTTAAAATGCACGCCACGTCTTTTTTTTTTTTTTCCGTCCTGCTTTATTCGTCTCTAAATGAGTTTGCTTATTGATATGATCAGCGAAGTGAGGTTACAAAGGCACTGACAAAAGCACGCAAACAGAGCAATCAAGGGGAAACCACTATAATCTCTGTAAATGTGATGTTGAGAGTTGCATTGTTTCGTACCATATTCTCCACCGGCTCCATGCCTCTTTGTCTGTGGTTGGCTAAATCAATCTATGTTTCCATCTATTTAACATATGGGGAGTTTTACGGGAATTCTATATTGTATGTCGGTGCCTCTCACGCGACGAAGCCGCGTGTAATTTTTTGACTAAAGCCATCTGCAAGAACACAATGAAGCAGGGTATGAAATACATCTCTTCAGTGGGGGCATTTAGCGAGCATGTGCGTGTGTTTACATCCTACCCGTGCTGTCTCGGTGGTCCCGCGGCCGGAGCAGAGCGCTGGGCTCCTGGTACTCTCCCTCTCCCTCCCTGTCACGGTCACGGTCGTCGGGGAAGGTGTGTATGCGCTGGTAGCGGCTGGAGTAGCTGTGTGTGTTGTTGATGACCACGTTGTCTGAGGGGACGGACAGGTGGACTCGCAGCTCATCGCTGGACAGACTTCCCTGAGCCTGGGAGGGCATAGGCACAGGCACAGACTTTAATGCAGACATTTTAAATGTGAATTTGAATTCCTTAAGCAGATAGTGATCAATTAGTTTCTAATTTTTGCACACCTCTGGGTATAAATAACAAGATGTCCAACACACAGACAGATGGAGCTGAGGTGGTATCTTGCCAACTGCCTGGCACCTTGTCTTTTTTTTAATTCTGCTATCTCCAGGTAGCAAAGGCTGCCAAACGTCAGCGCTACCAACCTGCACATACATTACGCCTACAGGCCAACAAGCCATATGGTACAAGGCACAGCCGCCTCGACGGTTATGCAGAAAAGGTTCACACAGATACCAGATTTCTTCTTGACTCACCTTGCCTAATATCTTTTTCCAATACTGCCTCCACAGAATAACAGCTATAACAGCCAGCAGCAGCAGGATGATGCCCACCAGGCAGCCAATCAGTATAGCGGTGTTGCTGCTGTCATCTTTGGCGACAGGAAGTCCCGCCCTTGGTGTCACAGCAGCAAAATCTGGTCCTGGAAGAGGGAAATAAAAGATGAAACCTATGGAAGTATATGCCTGTTTGTGTGTGTGTGTGTGTGTGTGCTTTCCACAATAGCATGATTGCCTAACTGTGTTATTTTTGGGTATGATGTGATGTGCAATCAAGTGCTGTGCCACTTGGCCTGTTTCTCTGTGTGTTTATGTGTGCATAGCTGTCAGTGCTGGCATGAGTTAATGCTCAGTTCAGTCTGTGTGTATTAGCGCCGTCTGCATAGTCACAAACTCATTGGTGTCACGGCCGCATGGTTTCATCAGGCTTACTGCATGTCTGATGAGGGATTGTCAGTGTGAGTATGCATGCAGTATGCCTGCTCATACCACAGGGTCTGTAAAAGCCGGTGCTTTGGAGAACAGAATGTGAACACTGTTTTGCTTCTCAACAACTTGATGATTCTGATTAATATGGCAACTGCAGTCCTTCTTGAAGGTCAGATGCTATGTTTCATTTCAATAGGGAGCGGAGGAGTTTTTCTCAGTGTTGTTTAGTATATCCTCTGCTCGTAAACGAACTCATGAAACCGCTCTTGATGGAATAAGTGATGGTTTGGAACCGATCGCTTAGGTAAAACGACTCAGGGAAAAGGCACTTGTGGTCGCATTCACACAAGCCAACAGGTACAATGCACATAGGCACGCGCACACACACACTTTACGACATTCAACAGTTTACACACAACATTGTCACAATTGGAAATGTCCCCCCTCTCTTCTTCTTCTTTCACTCCAACACCATGCGGGTACTAAATAAACCCAAACAAAGCTGCTCAACCGCAGCCAATAACAGAGACAAAGCAGCATACACACCACAGAAAACCATTCCCAGCTTTTTAAAACCCTATTATTGTCTAGTTGTGTAGAGCAGAGCCGATTCCCGAAAAACATGCAGTTTGTGAGACCACAGGAAGCCGTGTTGTTATTGTACATGAATATCATGTACTATAGCTGTGTTAGTGTTTTTCCTATGACTGTAGATCTCCAAACCCATGGGACAGAGCCCAGTGCCAAAGCCTGCCCCTATAAGCCCTCCTCCGACATACTGCATACTCTGTGCTGAGCAGTGGGACAGTTTAAGATGCTGGAGGAAGGCCAAAGCGGATGGTGCTAGCTCCCCTCCCTCAGCTCATCCTCCCCCTCTCTCTCTCTCGTTCTTTTTTTTCTCTCACCTGACAGTGTGTGGTTACCAGTGGTGTCCATCAAGAAGGTGGTGGTGGGGGGCTCTGGAGGAGCGAGGCATGGAGGAGGAGAGAAAGAGGAGGAGGAGGAGGAGGAGGAGGAGAGGGGATGAATGAGAAGAAAATCGATGAAGTCTCAGAAGGGCGTGACGAGGAGAGGAGTCATGAATAGCAGGATCCTGGCTTGAGAAGCTTTTCATTCATGTAACTGAGAATCCCAAATTTCACAAGTCTGCAACTTTCTATCTATATATATTACAATGCTTGAAAAACTAAATACAATTTATTTCATATGAATGATAAGCTGAAACTTTTGACCTTTAATTTTAAGCCGAGATTGCCTTGCCCTTTTCGTACAATGAAATCCCTGAGATAAGCATCCTGCAGTGACTTAGGTTGAGCGAATGCTGGCTCGAGGCCAAAGGATTTCAGAGCGCGTGATACAGGAGAGCGTAGTCAGACATGGGCCTCCTTTGGCACTGACTGCCTTTGGCACCGCTTTAGACACATGGCTTAGACACACTGCCGACATGCTCACACTCATCACAACTGGAGAAAAAGAGAGAGAGAGAGAGAGAGAGGGGTGCAGAGGGCAGGAGTGATGAGGGAGACTGTAGAGAGAGGGGGTGGGAGAGGGAGAGATGGAGAGTGATGACAGGGGAAAGCAAAGACAGAAGGTAGATGAAAGGAGAGCAAAAGGAAGAAAATTTGAAATAGAGGGAGGGAGGAAGACCGAGAGGAAGAGTGGGACTCACCAGAAGGGTCAGCGGTGGTGTTGGAGGAGTTGTAGCTGGACGTGGGAACTGAGGAGGTGTGGAGGACAGGAGGAGAAGTAGTGATAGGAGGAGCTGGGGGTGCAGGAGGGAGATAAGGAGGAAATGAACCAGTCTCTGTGGCATCCTCCCCAAATGGTTCTGGATGAGAGAGAGAGAGAGACAGAGAGAGAGAGAGAGAGGGAGGTTGGAGGAAGATCTCATGAATATAAATCTTATGCGTCATGCTTATAAGCAGTTTTCAGGTGAACTAATAAATCTTCTAGCAGCCATAGTGGAGCTCCTCACCTCTATTACTTTTAACATCACCAACTTGACCTACACCCATTCCAAAACAATCTTTTCCCGGTATCTCTTCCTTTTCCAGACAAGCTCTTATATATTGAGCCATTATTTCTGTGAAAGCGGTCTCCAGTGGCCCTCCTTGATGGCCATGGTGATGGATTACAGAACAAGCCACCGGGCACAGGTCCTCTGGCCGAGGGCTCGGGGGCCTTAAACCAGAGCCTCCACATGAAGTCACTGTCATTAAATTTGCATTTACTGCAGCACAGTCGAGGGGCTTAGTCGTTCATGTGAAAAACAAAAGCTCTGTGCTGTAAAATTTCACTAAAAGACTAAAAATTCACTTTGAAGGTGTCGCCATGGCACCGTCAACGTTCCCCTCAGTTTATCTAAGGTAAGGCTGCTTTATGATTAATTTAGGCTTATTAAGTATTCCTGTTTGCTAGATTTAATTTAATTTGCACAATGGCTTGCATGTTTTGTTTTTTTTTATATTAGAGGTGATGGACTGATTTCAGATTTGTGGTTAAAGGAAATGCTTTGTTAATTAGCTGTCGGCTTTAACTGGGAGTGTAAACGCTGTAATTCCTGTGTTCAGACTGTGGTTGGCTTTGAGTGTACCTGTGTTGTAAAACCTGTCGTGATAAAGGTAAATTCACTGGTGCTGGCTTTAATTGAGTGCAAATGCGACATCCTGATGAGATGCAAGTCAATTTAATTATTGTGAAATTGGCTTCAATCGAGCTCATCTGCACCGGCGGGCTTGGGAGACGTCTTTATCCATCCACCCATGATGACAGCACAATCTCTATAGAAAACCTGCGGAAGCATATCTCATAGTTTAAGAAGAGAGTTACAAGGCTGTTCCCTCTGCCTACCGGAGGAGAAGGAGATCTCGCTGATGAGCAGCCAGCGGTCAGCGAAGAAGAACTTGCAGCTCAGGATCTGAGCCGGCCGGCCGCCCAGGGGGAGGGAGATGGGCCGCGAGGAGGGGTCTTTCAGATCCTCCAGGGGCACGGGCAGGGTGAGGGCAGGAGACGACCAGGGCTGGAGGAGGCCAGCCTTAAAAACACACTCCACCTTGCTGAAGACTCGCACGCCCTGAGTGTGGCGGTTGTTGCTGTGCACCTAGAGGCGGGAGAGAGGAGCAGATGGGTGATCAAGGACAAATGAAGGAGAAAAAAAGGTGTGAGCGGTTAGAAAATCTTTTCGCTATCTACATATCAGAATTAACTTGGCCTCTTTATAAACATCTAGGAAACTTTAAATCTGGGGTTTAATCATTCATAATGCGTGAAGAGCTGGGAAGAGATTCAATTAACACCAAAATTAATAACACACTCTCATCCTGCTCGGTCTTAATTGCTTTGGCAGAACTGAGTGCTGTGCGGGACTACAAATGAGCAAAATCAGAGCACAGGAGGGACAAAGAGGAGGGTGCATGTTGGAAGAATGATGAAGGAGAGGACAGGAGAGAATACATCTTCCCTGTTTTTACAAGCAGGGAAAGGCCAAAGAGAGACAAATCCATAAAAGTTGATATAATATATGAGGCGTCCCTGTGGCTGGCAAGAGAGCGAGGAAGCAGGAGGAAGAACCGGGAGAGAGGAGAGCAGAGGGAGGGATGGGGAGTTAGATGGAGGGTGTTTAAATGAGAAAGCGAGAGGTCACAATTTCAGCCCTTAGAAAGATAGAGAATTAAGTGTGTGTGTGTATGTGTGTGTTGTGCACGCTTCAACGGGAGTGCTTTTTTCCCTCTGCAGGAGAAGGGTTGATGTAAAGACTGCTCTGACAGGTTAGTTATTAACCTTACACTTAGTCCAGGGCCAGTCTCTCTAACCCAATCCACATGTGGAAGAGTACAGCAACACTCTTACACACACACACACACACAGTTGAGACGCAGGAGAAACAGCTGCAGAGCTTGTGTAATCCACTACTCCTTCAGGGAATGCACACCACTGACCTGCACAAAGCTCAGCTCCAGAGCACAGCACTGCTTTCATTATGTTTAGCTTATTTCCCCACAAATCTATCCTCCAGTACGGTTTTCCTGTGATCACTTTTAGCTGTCCTGTTTTCTCTATTTTGATGCATGAGCTCAGAGAGACAGCTCTACCTGCAATCCTGAAGGACAGAACTCAAACTTTTCAGAGACAGATCAACATTTATTCCTTGTGAAAGAAGCAAACCGCATTAAAGAACCTGCAGGAAGTACAGGTCATAACTCAGACAGGTCAAAGCCTGTTTCCCTGTGGGAGAATGATTAGGCACAGGTTAAAGAACCCTGACCTGCAGATACAAGAGCCAGAATTAGGTTCAGGTTCCTGCTCTTTATTTTTTTGACCCGTGTGTCTGACGTATCGGTCCCACCAGGCCAGCATAGCAATATATGTCAGCTGAGATTAGTGTGGGAAAATCATTGGGGAGAAGGCAGAACAAACAGGATAAGCCTAGGAAAACACCAAGAACACCACTGAGAACGATTTTAAGAGGTAACTGTGAAATACTAGGAAAATAATGAGCATGTGAAGGGCTAAAGCAAGAGAGCTTAGAGAAGGCATTACATAGCTTAAATGTGGCAATCCACAAGTCCCTGGAAAACATGACATTTTGAAATGTAGTCAAAACCCATTTACCCACCCCAGGCGAAAAAAGATTCATCATCATTTTATAACACTGCATACTGTTCAATATGTGCATGCATTGGGTGCATCCCACCCAAACCAACATTCCAGCCCCTGTCCAATGAGACAACACAGACATAATTCAAACTGGGTTGCTTCATATTAATATCCCTATGTTGCTCCACAGACTAACCCCAAAAACCACACAGACGCACAAACAGACTGTGATGCAACTCAATGGCACCCAAAAAGCCAAGCACAGACGCACTGTCCCAGTGATAAACAACAGCAAATTAAAACTAATTAAATGGCTGGAGAGCTATTCTAGACAAGAGGCTACAAGCCAGTGAGATGAGAGGCTATCGGACCTATTGTTGTAGGGGGGAGGTAAACTAGCATCTATTGTTGGAGTTCGTATTAAAAGTCAGTCACCCACATCAACTAGGCTGGTTGGAGTAAAAGGATTTTGGAAGGAATTTCAGCAGATGCCAAAAGAAACAAGAGGCTCTTGAGCTGCCTAACGTCCCACCATGATATATTAAACTTCTGCTAATAAGGAAATTAGTTGAGAAAATTAATGCATTATTTTAAGTATTCCCCTGCCATCTTACTTGTCCTCACATAGCACATCGGTGGTCATGCAAATTTATGCTAGGTGCACCAAAATCTAATGAGATCCTATAATTTAGTTTCTATCACACGAGTTACTCTTGACAAGGATGCATGGTAAGTCTTTACCTTTATGATGACCTTATACCGGTGTATTAACCTACACTAACACAAGACTTATCAAATAATACTGTTGATGAAGCTTGATGAAAATGGTGGCAGAAAATTAAACATATAATCTCACACACACTGTTTACTGAACTAGCCTAGACTAGATTTTTACCTGGTTGTATTTTTTTACCACCATTTGTGTTTTTATCTCCTTGTTCTTTCATATTTTCTTTTGTGCAAATAAATAAATCTAGCTCTACATAGATACAACATATACAGCCACACACATATGCACACATGCTCCCCGCTTCTCTCTTTACCTGCATAGTATGGAAGACCCGCGTTTTCTCGAAGTGGAACTCGATGTCCACGCTGCCTTGCCCAAGGGCTTCTCGGCTCCAGCCCAGGTAGTCGTACCCAGGCCACACCCTCAGCTCCTTCGTTTCTATGAAGTCGTCCCCTCCCAGGACACCGTCACACAGCTGGCCCAGCCCTCCGAACTGCATCCTGCACACAGGGCGGATCGCAGGTTAATATGTAAAGCTGTGTATGTAGAAACATGCAAATACTCCTCGATGCTGCAGAGTGTCTGTCAAGTTCCACTTACTGGAGCGGAGGCACTCGAGTATCAGCATGCAAAGACACATACATAAACATAGATTCACACACAAGCACATCCTCTGAGACTCTCTTTGTTGAACCCACTGTCACTCACGCATGCACACACACATACAGACACAGAAAAAGACAAAGTAACACCAGCAGGGTCAACTCCAGCTCTCTCACACTCACATCTGCTGCCATAACGTCTGGATTGCGTCAAAAGTGTTAGCTCACCCATTAGCAAAACATTTCAGGCCCATTAACCAGGACCATGTGGTTGTGGAACCCCCCTGTTCCCGGTTTACCCCAAAATGGCCAGGAAACACAGAACAACTCCCTTAGCAAATAAAAAAAAAAATCCTTCTGCCTTTGTGCCCAAACAAAATTCTCTTTTGATTAGGTTAACACCAAAATAAACTGTTGAGAAAGCTGTTGGCTAACACAGGCCCCGATCCAGTATTAACTGACATAATGGGAGGTGTGAAGATCCAAGCTTTTGGTATTCTGCTGATAAAGCCAGATTTTACTCTCAATTGTTGACCCTCACACTCTTGGCTCTTTGCGAACATATTTGCCAAAGCAGCGTTGCAATTTACAAACCAAAGGTGCCTCCATAAATTTACATGAAAACTAAATCTAGGAGAGCAGTTTATGGGAACGCATGGAAATGAGATGCTTACTCATACATAAAAATGAAAATAAGGCTGAGAGCTAGTGAATATCTTACCCTTGCTCAGTGCTCCCATCATAGGTGGAATCATTCAGGTAGACAGGCATGCCAGACAGGTGCATGACATGACCCACTGGGGCTGTGTAAGCCTTCAACCCATCTGAGAGAGGACAAAGAATTAGACAGTGATTAGGACTTTGAGGTTACATGATTGCTGGAACACAGTGAGCTTTTTGTTATTTTCTGCGAAAACCTAACTCTCTGAGCAATAAAAAGATTTGAAATATTTTAACTTTACTGGTTGATGAGCAGCCTATTAGCTGCATATTCACTAAGCCCACATTCAACCATAATAACCCGCCGCAGGGAGAGGCTACAGCTGGTTTTAAAGCAGTAAAACAAACGGAGGGGTCCACGGTTCAGGCCTGTGCAGCTCCAGCCACCATTAGCCAGTGAAACCCAAGACCCTCTGGTCCGCTATTCAGCTAATCAGCCTGCTCCCCCTGCACATGGATGACGTCAGCAACACTCACTACAGCCCGCCGCTCTGCTACCCATAATAAACACTGCTTCACGCAGGATTTAGAGTGTGTATATCGCTGTGCGTGTGTGTATATGTACTTATATGTAGCTCCTATCTATGAACATGTGTATGTCACACGCTAAACATTGACATGTGTGACTTTACATAACTAAGAGTGCATAAGGGTCAAGTGAGTTCATACTGAGCTTTGCACAATAAACACACGACCAGCACGGTGTCGTCATCAGATCTCATAAGCTAAAAGATGAGAAACGGATTCTGTGCAATTCCTGACATTCTGTTGAGGTCTGCAGCTGAACTAAGGCTGCGTCGCCACAAAATCCACATTAGAGAACATTCTAGAAAGATGGGCTCCCCAGACACAGACCGGGAACCGGGGCACTTAGCCTCAGTGACAGCCCTGATTTACCGGCAGCCCGATACTGTCTGAGGGAGGAAGAGGGATAGGAGAGGAGGTGAGCCAGTCGTAAATACTCAGTTCGTCAGTGGTGTGCTTTGGGAAGCATGGAGACCAGCGCCATTTATCATCATGTGGCTTCTTTTATCTGAGCAAACCCCTGTGAGGCTGTAAATCCCAGGTAATGACTCAAATTTAGGCATGGGGTGTATGGCGAAAACACACACACACATACAATCATTACCATCGAACTAACCCTCCGAGCCCACCCACACATGCTCGAGCACACACACACACACAGCCAATATCTTGGATGAGAGTGACCTACGCCACATCATATGTTTTATAAATTATCAAGCTCTTCAAAGCATGCCTCAGAATACACTTTGCCAATATGTAAGAATCCACAAAAGATTTGCCTTGACTTTCTATAAATGTTCCATCTCCATCTATCTATTTCTCATACCCACCTCCATGAAAAACTACACAAACACACGAATATACAAATGCTTACCATTCCACACACACCCATAGAGTTCCACCCGGAGGCAAACACTCATAACCCGGTCTGCCAGAGGGTAGAAACGCACCATGCGGGCCACGATGGGAGGGCCCAGGTCCTTCAGAACCACATCGTAGGTGTTTTCATTCCCTGACACCACCTGAGGGAAAGACGGCGATAGAGGTACAAATATTTAATCGTACACTGCATGCCTCTCCTGTTATCAGCAGGGGAGTGCGAATCCTGCCTGAGGGCTCTGATTTGTGATGTCTACCTTCAGATTTTATTAATTTCAGAAAAGCTTAAATGAGGTGACAGAAGTTTCTTTTTAACATATGAAGGAAAATATTAAAGACCGCTGCATGTTAGACCTTCAGCCACAGGCACAGTTTGGACAGTTTGCACACCCTACTGGCTTTGCACAAAAATGTAGGGCTGCGTTTTTTTAATTCAATTTAACATGCAATATCAGGCATTGTGCTATATCGTAGTAATTTGTACAGTGATGACAGAAGCACTGTATGATTCGTTTCCTTGGTGGAGGTTTAATTTTTCATGTTGTGAGATCGAAGTACAAAACATGGTGCACAACTGTCTCCAGTGAAAATAGTGGCAATTATACCAGCCAGAAAAAGAGACGTCTTCCTGTGCACAAGGTGGGCCATTAATCGTGTATAGTGTTGAAAACTCAGCCTATGAGTGCCACTTAAGTCTGATGTAGGCAATTTTAGAAAGCAAATGTATTGGAAAATGTTTGGCTGGCACAATGCCAATCTGTTTCCCTCAGTTTTATTAAATGAAATGCACTTTTGAATAATATAGCCCTCTGAGTTTTATAATAGGCTCATATTTAACAGCCACAGGGTACTGAGCTAGTGCCTATCAATAATGGAGTGTTAGCCTCGACTCTATATGTCTCCCATGCTGTTTGCACCCCTAAGCTGACATTTCAGGCGCCTACGCATTTGAGCTTGTGTATCAGCGAAACAAAGACAGGCTCCAAATGACTTGTTAGAGCCTGAAAAATAACAACAGGAAAGACCCAGCCTTACTTCCTGGCCCCAGCGGTCCTTCCAGGTGATCCATTTGGTTCCGTCTCGGGAGTAGCGGAGCCGATAACTGCGGGCAAACTCTTGGCCGTGCCCGTCGGCATGACGACCCTGGGTACCAACCAGAGACAGGAAGTGTAGTGTGTGCAGGTCCACCTGCAAGACAGGAATTACCTCATCAATTCACATCTGATATACTTCAGATACAAAAAAAAAAAACCTCCCTTAAGAAACAGGTTTAGGAGGTTACAACACCTCCTTGCCGCAGAGCAAAGCCTCAAGTGGCTTGATGTGGTTTTAAAATGGCAGTAACACAACACTATAACAACAATACATCTGTTCAATACAGCTTTAATTTTTAAAAAGTTTTTCTTCCACCAAGAAATGTAGTAGTTTACTAGTTCAGTTCAGATGTTCTTCACTGACATAAGTAAAAAGACTGACATTGCCAAAGCAAGGAACATGAGTATATATTTGAAAAATAAAGAACAGAAAAGTAGTGCAATCCTACATGTGTACATGCATATCAGTATATAACCTTGTATATTCACACATGTAGATATAGATAAATACACACTTATTCGCATAAATATATTCACATTAATTCACACATACTATGTGAGTACTGGTTTCAATCATGGCTCCGCCAATCAGAATGGAGGACCAGGGACTAGCCATTTTATATTCATATAATCCATTTGTATAATTGAGTATGTGACCTGGAGGTACTCTGATCCACTCGGGAAAACGGCTCCGGCTGGACACCACGCGCCATCCCCCTCTCCAGTGCTTAACCTGAGGGAGAGACGGGCAGACAGAGACACATCAGACAGATTATCTTACAACCAAACAGAGGAATTAAATTGGCCGTGAAAGAAAAAAAGGTAACTTGAAAATGCATCAACTACCACACCCACACACTCATACACACACATGCACAGGTACAATCGTGATTTCACTGCCACTTCTCGCCCCATACACACTGGATTCCACAGTCTCCCAGCTTTCACATGTCACTTGGACAATTTTATTTGAGAGAAAGAGAAAACTAGGAAGAGAGAGAGACCTGTCTAAAAACTCAATAGGGAATAGAGATAGAGAGAGACACGACACAATGACAGAAAATAGAGAGCGCGTTGCCCGTTAAAAGAGGAAAAGAGCTGAAAAGAGGCTAGGGAAAATTACTAGTTATTCTACATTCTTCGCCCTCAGTACAAGATATACTGTGGAATGACAAGACCACGCTGCCGCAATAACACAGCTCCTAAAGCCTGCCATGACCACACACACACACACACACCCCCCACTAAAAGACTTGCCCTCAGTGTGACTGTGCTCTTTCAATCTCCTCCCAGCCGGAGAGGCCAGTCCATACTACCACCACCACACACCGGCCACATGAAGACCGCAGTTTGGCCTGTGATGTTGCTGGCTGCTACATCAATTCATACGAAGGGCTTGGAACATGCGCCATGCCACAACCACACTCTGACCACTGCATGGCTCGTCTCAAAACTAAAGCTGCTGCTCGCCCTGCCAAAACAAATCACTATATCAACTCGAGCAACACTGGCATTGGCGCTAGTATTTTAATCAGTCCCATTCTCCTCTCAGTGAGATCATACAGCCGGAAACCACAAGATGATATCAACACATTAGTGCTCCAAATGGCGTCCTGTGATGGAGGGAAGAGGAGAGGAGGAGGAGGAGGAGGAGGGGAAGGATAAGGAATGTAGTTGGGCAGGGCTCAGTCCATCATACACCATCCAGCAGGATTAACATTACAGACCACTGTCCTGCCAAGTCACTCATTTCTCTCCTTCGCTCTTTCTGTCTTTCTCCATTTGCTTCCTATCTAAATACCAGCCAGCTCTTCATTCTTCTCCGCTTCCTTCCTCTGTCTCTTCTCCTGCTCCCTCAAATCCAACACACCGATATTTCACTGCCCCAGAATAATATCAGCAAATGTAGCTTTGAAAC
>OMLF01013465.1:0-14981 GCA_900302615.1 Holocentrus rufus | reverse complement strand
TAAATATTTTTCTAAATGGACTACACACACACACACACACACACACACACACACACATAATATATATATATATATATATATACATTTTTCCTTTTCTTCACATCCCAGGTTTTGATTTGCAACAGTGGACATCTGTTTCAACATTTATTGTCATTTTGTCTTTGTGTTTTTGCCTTTGAAAGGGCCAGGAATCCATGAAGGCATACAGCAGACACAGCACTCTGCCATTGTATTTCTCATGCCTGCGAAAACTCCTGGCATACAGTCAATCTTTAATTGCATTCATCTATGTGGAGCAGACATCCAAACATTTATACTCAGACAATGTAGAACATAAATGCAGTGATTTTTCAAGGCGATGTCTTGTTGGTTAGAATGCTAAATCATTGACATAAGAAAAAACAGGTATGAACAAACCTTTTCCTGTTACAACAAAGTTGTTTATTATGGATTGTTGCCAGACCACACCAGTTCCCATCCACTCATATTATCATGCATTCAGGTGAGCAGTCAGCAGCACCGTATAGTAATGCTTCATTATTTTACATGCATTCCACTAGAAAACGCTCTTCTCTGCGACTTTGAGAGGCTACTGATGAAGAATGTTCATTAGCTACTTAGGAACTGAGTTTGGTGACTTCTTTGCCTGTGGTTGACATCGCAGTGTTTGGTTTGCTGTACAAAAACCTAAATGTATCACTACTATGTCCACGTGTGTTAAAAGCAGATCAGGAGCACCACAAACCTGAACATTTGCAACACTTACCCAGCACTTAAACAGTTTTTTTTTTCTGGAGTTCCTGAACGCAGCATAGGGAGAGGGCCTACAGAAGCAGTGGCCGCTCTGATTGGTTCCCGTGGCTCCATCAATTATTTGACGACATTTTCTTCCAAAGTGAGTTGGGCCAGTATAGTAGTTGAAGGAGTTTGGGCTTCCAGTGTGCTCCTCTCTCACAGCAAAGCGACACGGATTACTTTCCTCCTCGGACTTTGTGTTGAAGGAGCCTGAAACAGCCGCTGGTTGTGCACAGGACGTTTTTTTTGCTACATTGTAGCTAAGGATACTGACTTGGGTTTATACACAACAACAAAAATGACTTATTTCAATAAGGGACCATCCTACGGATTATCAGCAGAAGTGAGAAGCAAAGTAAGTGAAGTTAACCAAGGTTTCTCCTTACTTTTGCCCTTTAGAGATAGAAAATAACCTGCATGAAGCAAGCTTTTTTTTTTTTTTTTTTTTTTAACTAAGTTTTCCAAAGGTTTATTGTGTTGCGTTTATGGGCTGTCGGCTCACCTGAAGTGTATTTTTTCTATCTAAAGTGTTCAAAAAGTCCTAGAAAAGCTGGCAGTTTAATGTTTCATGCTAACCTAGCTTATAAAATATGACTCGAAATATTTTCTGTTTTATTCTGGGATCGGTTCGGTACATTGATGTCAACGAAATAGAACCGCTTTCCATTTAAAAATAAAAAAGTACAACAAGTTCGCCCGTTATTCCCATTCTTCCACACAAAAAGAAAAAAAATGTGCGGCGGAGAGCAACGCGAACCAGCTCTATAAAGTTTTAGAAGTGCTTGTTGGATTCAATGCATCTATGCCGAATTGAAGGTTTAGCTCTGAACGATTCTGAAAAGGTCTCGTGTACGTTTGCCGACGACCAAGAGTACAATAAACTGACAGATTCTTGAAAGGAGTTCTGCGTGATGTCTCAATACAAAGGAGAACGGGTTATATAGACTTAAGCCAGCTTTTGCCAGATTGCTATCTTGTTTAAATTACAACACAGACTACTGATTTCCCAAAACTATTTTGAGATCCATTGAGATGTATTCACTGCAAAACCCGGGGTCTTTCCCTTCACCAGCAACCTGAACTCATACCACTTTTTTCCCGAAGTCTTTTGTCCGTGTACTGGATTGAACGGACCGTTTTTAACATGCAGATTTTGTCTCTAGGAGTTGATACTACGAAGTTGGTTAATGTTGATTTTAGCCTGTATTTTATTTTAGCGTTTTTTGGCATTGTAAAGAAGCTTGAAATGATGAAAATGAAGTCCAGCTCATTGTTCCAGTAGGCAGGACTTGGGCGCCCCTGGGGGCTGCATGGCTGGGTCTTCATTCAAATGTCGTGTCGATGTTGCCTGCACAGTGTCCATGAATCGATCCTGTCTTTTGTCTGTCTTTGACTGCTGTGAATAATTTTGTTTCGAGCATGTTTTCTTGGTTTATAATCACAACGTCCACGTGGCTCTAAAGAGAGCTCATTAAAAAAAAAAAAAAGTTTGGTGTGAATGGGCCACAGTGTAAAAGAACAGAGCAGTGGGGAAATGCTATTGTACAGTTGATAAAAGAGCTGAAATGAAAGGCTACTATCACTGCGGATGTTACAGACAGCGTTGCAGACTGCTGCAGATGTCTCCTTTCTTCGGAAATGTCTAAATCATGACATCATTGGAAACTGCGGAGCAGGCCAGGAGCAGGATCACCTCTCCATCAACTTCACATCCTTTTGTGCTCCAAGTTCCATCACTCCAGTTGCTAAATTAGGGCGCATTCACAATTACTTACCATACATTGCACTGATGAAAGTTCTACCCACAGAAGCCAGTGTGTTATCTTGCAGGATAAAACTGACATCTGACAGTCTTTATTATCACAGCGCCCTGCTTTCTGGAAAAGCCTCCTGAGAGAACACTTCTGCAGACCCTGGACTCTGAATTAACCACCAGACTATTAACAGCGCAAACTAAATTAAACTGTCTTGCAAACTCTGCTCACTTCCTGTGTAAACACAAGAATCCAAAGTCCTGTGGGAATTGCCATTGAAAGTGCATTCTTTTTGTCAAACTATCTACACGTAGTTTGAACAATCAAAGTAACAGAAAGTTATGTAGTATACTTTTCAGGGTGAAATCCAAAACATCACCATGATGCAGAGTTTCTTGTTTCAGCTTCAAGTGAAATTACCTCTTCGTTTTCCCCCAGCTCCTGTCATAGAGGCTTAGCTGATTAGAGAAAAGCGCCACTGTCAGAGACTGCACACGAACAAAAGAACGAGCAGAGGCAGGGGCCCATCTGGGTTCCATTGCTGAAGGTGTGATCACTAGTCTGAACTCTTCTCCAAGCTGCATACATCACATGCCAGAAATTCCTCGGCAGAACCCCTTGATGAGGACCCCATCCACCATTCCCTTAGCGGGCTCCATTTTCCTTTTGGACCCTGCTCGGTTGGCATTAAAGTGTTTTATTTATTTCTGCAAACAGCCATGTTTAAGTTTGAGTTACGGTGGTTTTTATTATTATTATTTAATTTGCATTAGAAGTACAAAATACAAGTCGAGTGGCTTGTATGACCTGCGACTTGTATTACCTTTTAGACAAAAGATAATCACTTCTGTGAGAAAATGTAATCTGTAAATCTGTTTTGGGTGAGCTGTCCCTCATACCATTTAGATGCTTCTGCTTTTTTTTTTTTTTTTGACTGTCTCTTGTTATTGGACTCTTGTAGTAGGCAAGGAATTCAGGACATTGCCAGAGGCTAAGGTCTCAAATGTCTGATGCTTTTTTTTTCAGGCAAAGTGTGCTTCTCTTCACTTGCTTCTATACACTTTGCTCATATCAGGGTATGAGAACACCTAGGTGAAGTACTCCATAATTGAACTAGATCAGAAAGGTCTACCCAAGCAGAGCCAAGAAAGTATGAAAATGAAAATATTGGTTCTACTCCTAATGCTTGTATCCTCTCTGATTTTTTCCACTATGACTGCCAACAGCCAGGCTTTTATTGGACTGCTGGTGACACTTAGCCAAGAGTTTTTGACAGGAAATGGAAAGCAGCTTCATTTCCAGTGTATCTGCTTGTTAACTTCAGCGGATAACCACCAACTGTCAATCAGGAACATTTTTAATGGGCGTCAGTTTTCTGGTCTGAGCCTAAATGTTTGTAGCTCAAACTCTCGCTCTGCCATTCATAGACTTAAATCCTCCTTCAAATCCAGTTCATCCTTGTGAATGTCTAGAATGAACTAGCAACATTTTAACAAACCCAGTCACCCATTCTGCATCCAAAGGAAAAGTGAAACCTTAAACCTTTGCTGTTCCTGGCAATCAAGCACCTCAGGTCATAGCACCAGCTTTTTCAAGGGGTCACACTTGAAGTGTTTGCTAAATGTTTGACTGATTGGCGACAAGAGAACTCCCCCTTTCAGTGTTTCAGCATGTCTGCCAAGCCCACGTCTTTTCAGCAGAGTGCAGTGGTCATGAACTTTGTGATGACTCGTTCTTCTAGTTTTGCCAGTTTGTCTCTTCTTGTTAAAGTCAGAGGCAGGAACTAGACCTGGTGGCTCAAGACTTCCTAGAAGTGATTCAGACATATTCTCTAGCAGAAAAGGTAAAAGAAGGGATGTTTTAGATCTCAACCTTCCTAGGCTAGCCTTGCCAGAAGCCCACTGCTTGTATAAACTAGTTGCACAACCTGGATCAAACCAAATTTCTCTAATGGGACAATAAAGATAAAGATTTGAACTTGAAAACTGTCACTCTCAAAGCTCAAGTCCTCTTCAGCAAGAAAATGCCACAAGATCTAGTGTAATTAAACAGTAGGAGAGTTTTGAATTGTAGAAATACACCCAAATGTGGAAATAGGCCAAATTAGTTGATCTTAAATGAAGTTAATCTATTTTTTTTTCGAAGTCTTTACATTTGAACATCTCAAAACGTACCTGAGCTCTGACTGGTTAAGATGCATTTATACTAACCACAGCATGCAATACTGACTCAGTGCCTTCATCAGCCTCGTAAAGGCGGACATTCTTTAGTGCTTTTGGTCGAGTTTGTTTTTCGCCCCCTTCAGTTTTGCCTTTGGGCGGGCGTCTCGCTGTCGTGTCAAGCGAACAGAGATGGATTGTGTTTGCGTCTGCAGAGCTGGTAGAGATGAGTGTTGAAGCCAAACATCTGTGTCCTCATTGATGGAGATACAATAAGAGGGCTGAAAATGGAGGTCAGGGTTTTCTGCTGTGTGGCTTGAACCTATGTGTATCATGTGGATCTGTTCCTTTGAAGTTAACCATACCTTCATTATGAAAGCAACTTGGTTGATGATCCCTATGTTCTGGCTGAGTGTGGGTGGGGCCAGAGGCTCTGATTGTGTCCATCTAATGGTCTGTAAGTTCAAACTTTTTAATAGGCGATCATTGATTTCTCTTTCGATATTGCCTTTTACAGATAATGCTGTATTGTTACATTGTTCAGAGTGGACCACTGACCCTAATGAATGGTGCCACTGATCTTCAAGCATCATTTTTGAGACATATTATGCGTGTCGTCTTTGGTTTAAGGAGTGTGCAGAACTGTGTAATTAGTTGCTCAGCCATTTTCCAGTTAGAGTTATTATTCATAAAACAAGTGGGGAAACAAGGAAGCCTGAGAATCTGATTGAATGTTGATGGCTTGTAACCCCAGAACTTGGCAAAGGACTAAAAAGCTCTTACATTGGAGGATGCTATGTCTCTTGTATTTTATACCTGAAATACTACCACAATGAAATATATTCACAAGTTCCATCCTAAGCCACAGCTGCCCTTTTCAGGGGAGATAAGAGTTTATGAAGCAATTTGTATCATTTTGATTGGCAAAGATGGCATCAGCAGCCTGACAGAAGACGGCATTCACATTTGTTTGTCCAAGCCAAGTGTCCATGGTCCTGAGGAAGGGCAAACACCGGCTTCTGCCTGGATTTGACGGGGATGTCATTTTGGCTTTTGTGGGTTCTCCAGATAACACCAGCCATTGTTTAAACCACCATTCTGATTTGGCAGTTCAAGGCAAAGTTGGCATTTTTCAGAGCATCCCCAGTCGTCTTCTAGACTCGCCCAACGGCCAGTGTTCACCCTTTGATTTCTGCCCTTGTTTCGTTCTTGTGAGGAAAGATTTCAGGCAGTGTTTGCTGAAATATCCTGTGCGCTGGTTTTAGCTTGGCCAGTTTGTACCGGTTGCCTTGTCCTCTGGGTTCATAGCCATGGGGTTTTAGACCAGGGTGAGGAGGGGATTTGTCCTGGAGAAGAGCCAGAGGCCTGCGTGACTGAGGCTGTATTCGGGTTCCCAGGGAGTTTTGAACAGACAGGGTTGTCCAGCCAGACTGATAACTCTTGTGTTGTTACTACACTAGGTACTGTTACCATGTCCATCCCTCTGTATTTATAATTCCACTCCCACAGATAGGGAGTGCACCCTGCATAGCAATGCATGGTATGTTCCCATGTAATGTGCTGACACAATGGAGTTCTGATAGATTGGTATTGGTTTGAGTCCTGCCCTGTGATTCCCGAACCCTTCCCGTTGTTAAGTTAACCAGATGCCTCCAATTTAGACAAACAGGAACGATCCCCTTCCTGAAAGTATTGTTCAGCTCTATTTGCTGCCTCCTGCACAGCAGCACACATTTATCAGCCTTGATTTATTCTTCCACTGTGGCTTTTCTGACAAGGCCATTGTGGTCATCTTTTGGACACATTTATATGGAATAGAAAGCTGTCTTTTTTCAAACATTGGCCTTTAAAATGTGACAAACATTGATTAGAGGATCAAATCAGCATCTTGGCATTCTGCAGATGGCCTAAAATTAATATCGAAGGGATACTGTTTGCTATTTGCTGAAGTTGGGCCAATACCTCTCACAGAATGTCGAAGTTTTCATGAATTCTAGGCTTTCACAACAGATCCTCTCACTGGGTTAATTTTCTCTTCATGTCTTCAATTAGACTTCGGCTCCAGACAGTCATGTTTGATGTTATTTTCCCTGTAAGCACAGGAATGCTCTGATTTGTTACCTCTCTGTTTTTCAGGTTTGCTTCACTTTGATGGCATGGTCATCTCATCACATCATGTGGTCTACTAAACATTTCCCAAGCACAGAGATAGTTATATATTAATGAATACCAACTGGCCTGTTTGTTCAGCCTTGGTTCAGTATCTGGTCATGTGTATCATTCCACAAATAGCTAATCAGCATGAAGGTGATATGATCCTGAATGATAACACTGAGAGGGGAAATACCTAGGTTCAACCACTTGAAACTGGCGAAGTTAGTCGCATATGAAATGTACATTCTTGTTATAGTGCGTTGGGTTTTAACAGGACAGTAGCACTGGCTTTATTGAAATGTTTTCCAAATACTTTCAGGTTTGAACTCGGGAGGTTTGTATGGGGAAGGGCGTTTGTCTGGGGTTCAGCTCCAGAAGGGTTTAACCTTCCAGATTTTTCCCTCAGAAGCTCATTTTAATGGTTCCATTAACATGAGAACTGGACGCTTTTTTTTTCAAATGGCTGTTTTATTTATTTATTTATTTTTTCTGAGCGAGAGTTCTTGGCAGGCCGTCTAGAAAATGACTGCGGGGGGAAGTGAGGAACGAAAAATCCCTTCTCTCTAATCATCCCAGCCCTCTGCCCACTCTCTGTGGTTTTCCTGTGTTCTTGGAGATGGCTTCAAACCCCGGCAACTCCAGAATGCCTCCGATTAATTCCTAAATGACACCGCTGTCAAGCCTGGTATTATGGACAGAGAGGTTCTGCTCTAACCTTTAACTCCAATGTCCCATTGAGTCATAGCTTGGAACACAACATCCTCTTTGCCGTTTAACAAGAAGAGGGGGTGGAGTTTGGGGAGGACTGGTACATGAAGAGGCATTACATGAGAATGTGTCTAGTTTTTGGCCTTGAATTGCAGTGAAGGAACAGGCGCAAACTTTGACTGACTTTCTGGAAGTTGTGACCTCTGGCCCAATGCAGCTGACTGGCTTTTGTGTAGGATATTTGATGTGATGGACTGCTGTATCCTGACAAACAAAGAACTTCAAATTAAAATCCTCAAGGCTTTGGACAAGATGTCATGACATTATGTTTCTGTCTTTTCACTTTATGTAGTCTTTTTTTTAAGGGAATAATCAGTGACATATTCATATTCATAAATGTTTGTTTTCCTATGCTGCGTGGTTTGACTGATACAACATAATAATGGTGATTCAGTTCATTGCCTGCTTTTATATGTGCCGTAGAAGCTAATGGAACCTAAGGTAAAAGGTCATCACAGTAGTGGACTCGCTGTTAAATTGAGATGTGATCTCTGAGAAATGCAGGGCAATAATACAATAGCCGCTTAGTTCCAAAGAAGAAGGAGACAATATAAGTAAGAATCTCAAGGATTACATCTTGGACATTTTTCTACCACAGAGTACACACACATCTGTTATTTATTATACGGCACAGCAATATAGGCAGATAAGCAACTAATATCTATGTTTAGCCTCTGGTTTTTAGTATGGTATGCTACAACACCACAAATTACTCCAGTAAAGTGCGAGCATGAACAACATATTTCCAAGACTGAACAAGACTTGGATAAACAGTATATGGCGTTTTCACTGTGAAATTGTGTAGGAGAGCCATATTTTCAGTAAATGGGGTCAGAGTCTCTCAGAGTAAGCCTGCCCTCAGGAAACCAGAGTGGACTGTGGTCAGATGAACTCCAGATGTTTTCTCTTCTGCGGTCATCCTCCTCCGACTATAAACCATAGAGCTTGCTTTGTCTCGCTGCAGATGAGCAGAGCTGTCTGTGGGATAAACTTGTTAAAGCACCATGTTTATGCTGCTTCAGCCAACACTAGAGTGCTGCTTACAATGGCCAAAGAGCTAGTGGGAGGGGGCTTGCACTACAGTAAAATATACTGGTTTGTTTGACTTCCCAGGGAAGCCCTGGAGAAGCTCCGCAGCGTTGTGTAGTTAAGGTCCGGTTGATGAATTCACCTTCTTGAAGAACTCCATGTGACCTGGATTTGTTTTGCTCTGGCTTATGTTTGGCTGTTGGCCTCCCATGAAGATCTGTCACATGATTACTCGGGCACCACTGAACAGAGTTGGATGAAATTTGGGGACTGGTGCACCTCACCACTGTTGTGGTGCCACAGAACTCTTATTTGTTCCCAGGGTGGGCGCTACCATACTGTTTATTGCCCATGGCTTTTTATGATCATGTGCAATAAACCTAATAAACTGCTCGACAAGCAAGTGTGAGAATACATGTCCCTTTAAAAGGTGGTTCTTCAGATGCTTGACTTAATAAGTAGTATTACAATTATAATTTGCTGTCCTTGTTGCATTGCAAACACTGCAGTTCCCCGCAACCTGTTTGACGGCTTTTGTTCTCTAGTTAAAAGCAATTCCAGGCTTGAGACGTGACTGCCACCCAGCTACTTGCAAACAATTTCCTGCAATGCTCTAAGTGGTAGTCAGTGCTTCTTTATGGCAAATACTTTGTGTCAGTTTGCATGAATGGATTGGAGCGGGTAGACTACATAAATAAATGGATCAGAGGTTTATTGGACATCCTGTAGCAGATGCCGATAAAATTCTCCAGGATCAGCTCTTGATTTCTGTAGTGGATATCAAATTGGTGCATTGCTAGTGGACTTTGCTGTTTTATTTATTTTTATTTAAATTTGCTGCTGTGTCAGGATCTGACTGCATATAGCTACAAAGTTTCAAACAGGCAAATCATTTATGCATGTATGTAAAATGTAGACGCTTTGAACAGCTGTAATACACTTGATTATTTTACACTTGCGAGGCAGACTCTTGGTCATGAAAGAAAATCGTATTGGCAGAAGGAAGTGCGAAAAAATGATTGGCTGCTGACCAAAAAAGTTAAGCGGTGGACAGGTTCTCTTGGCTGACAAACATGTTGATCATCCACATGTCAGCTGAGACCATCAGATTGCTCAGCCTACAGGAGATGAAGAGATTTCTGGTGACTGGTTGATTGTGTCACTGACAGTGTGAAAACATGGTGAAGAGAACTGTTTGATACAGCAGTGGGAAATGCAGGGAAACAGTGGTTAGGTATGTGTTCAATATATTTGACCCATGAACATCAAGGCTCAGTGGATGGTTGGGCTGTCTGTCCAAGTGAAGGCAAATCACTGACGTCTTATTATAATAGCTCCAACCAACACATAATTTCCCGTCCTAATTTTCACTGTAGTTGTTTACATTCAGTCCTTATACCCAACTTTCAACCACAGTCTCTGAAACTTCCCTACTTACCTCATTAGATGGTTTGATTTATGTCAAATTCATTGTGAAATACATATGCTGCTTTCTCTTACTGTCAGAAATAGAATTATGATTTGAGTACTCATGATGAAACCCAACAAAACCAGGTGGAGTGGTAACAGGCACATGGCTTTAACTTGGAGTGGATGCTGGTCCTTGAACATAGCTGCATCTCCAACAGGTTGACGCCTGCTCATTGTAACTACCAGAAGGCAAACTGTCACATTTAATGAAATAAATATGACATAGCGTTGCCTTACCCAGCTCCCAGAAAAGGACGGAAAGCTGCACTGGACAGAAAGTTTCCCTAACTGTCTTCTTCTGGCTCCCAAGAATAGACCGCACATAATGAGTGCTGATGTGCTCTTCTGTCCTGTATGGAGGTGACTGAACTGTAGATAGGCTGTTAATGAAACTGAACTGGGCATTGAGGGAACTATAATAGGATCTTTTCAATTTTGACTGTGATAACCCTTTTTTAACTAGTGTTTAGCTTCCTGCTTTTATATATATAGGGAAGAAAAATAAGATTTGTTGTTGCTGTTGTCATGGTTTGAGACTAGAATCTGTTTTCTGTATTTTGCAACATTTTTGGTCAGGGCCTGACTATAAATGCGTGGTGTGCTAACCTTGTGAATGTGTCTAGTATTTATATACACAAGAGTGACAGCTGCCTTCTATCTCCTTGCCATCTGCCTTGGTGGCAGAGCTGCTGACTTTGTTTCATGGATCAGCGTAACTCCCCAATACTTGAAAGCCTTCACCGTCAACCCCACAATTCAATATTGTATCTTTTTCAATCATCAAATACACTCTCTTCAGACCTCCTTGTATCACAGGTTCTTGCCGAAAACATACACGACAGAGGATCATCCATAGATACAGTGGCATCGTCTCCCACGGTGTTGTGGATGCTTCAAGTGACACCACTTTGTAGATGTGCTGCTGCTAAACTTCAATAAAGCATTGCACATCTTACAGCGTTGCACATCTTGATTTAAAAAAAAAAAACAAAAAACAATCCAAGACATGTATTTCACACATGATACATTGTGTAAATAAGACTGCTTCAGAGTTGCTGTAAGGTTTATTTTTTCACTTTGATGGAGCAAGGCTAATGACTCCTGTAGACTTCAAGTCTTTATGCTAAGCTAACAAAAAATGCTACCTATAGGAACCAAAGCAGTGGATGTACATAGATGAAAATAGTATCGAACATCTTGTCTCAGTCTGGATAAGCCAGAAAAAGGGTGTTTTGCCCAAAACATTGGATCATTCCTTAGAATATTGGCTGAAGTACAAAATGCCCGGTTCTTGGCTACTAAATCACTAATTTAAGTTGGAGTAAATGAGGCAGGTCGAGGGAAAGTTGGTACACCAAATGCAAAACCTCACAAAATAAGTGCTGGGATACACTGAATATCACAATTTTTGGGTACAGTGGAACAGCAGTGGAATTTTCCTTTTATTAAAGCTGACTTATGGACCAGGAATCCCAATTAAAGTGAAAGTGTCCTACATTTCAGTTGCTTGAGTTCAGTGGTAATTTCGTGGTATATTGCACATTTTTATTGCAGTACACCAAATTATTGTAAGAAATGCATGATCTTGTCAGCAATGGGCTACCAAAAGTTACTTTGCCTTAATCACAGGCATTGTGTTGATCAATATTTGAGTCTAATGTGAGACTTCTTCTCCAGAAAAGATTGTTGAACACCTTTTTCAGTTGTTTTTTTAAGCATTTGGCCAATCCTTGTCACATGAATCCTGAGCTAAATCTGCAGTGCAACAGTATTGACAATCCCAAAGTCTGAGCCACTTTTTTGGCAGCAGGTTTCTTTGTTGTGCGATGTTAAACCATCAGACTTGCTTACAGTTTAAACATTATGTCTTAAACTGTCTTCTGGGGTATAAAAATATAACCTTGTCTTGTGCATATGGATTTCTCTGGTGCATGATTTTGATAGTTACAACTGTTTATGCATTGTTTAAATCTGTGGTGAGATAAATTTTATGTTTTGGTCTAAAACTGGGTTGTAAATAAGTAAACAGATCCTGGACTATCTGATCTGATCTCTGTAGACAGAAAGCTGGGCTTGCTGGACTGTAAGCGCAAGTTACAATTGTATTTAAACTTTGTAATGTACTATATGAACTAGGCAGAGTTGTCAAATATCATTGACATTTACATGATATTTAGGCCTAGCTAACTGCTGCACAGGAGTACAGAACATTGTTGTTATTATTATTATTGTTTTATTATATGTATTTTTTCATGTAGAGCTGTTGTAAGTATGTAGTAGTCGTACGTAGTAGTAAGTAAAGAGTTTTGACTCTAAATGGTGTCACCGTACAGGATTTTCTGAATATTGAAGTGAAAATTCTGACTGCTCCCTCTCACTGCCATGTGGGGCCAACAGTGTATGAATTTGCCTAGTAGGTTTTTACAGCTCTATTTTTTTTTTTTTTCCCGCAAAATATACATGAATTATTTGCAGCACAAAGGAAGGGCCTTGGGAATGTATTCCCTTCACCTTTTCCACACATGGGTTTAGATTTTTCTTTTTCTTTTTTCCTTTGTAAAAAAAGACGATAATCAGTACCTTGTAGTGCCTTGTATGCGCCATTGACAGCAATTACAGCTTTTAGTCTTCTCAGGTAGAGTCAAGTGCTCTGAGCGGGCTGTCATATTGTTTACCTTTGCAGACATTTTAAAAAATATTTTATTCATAAGAAGATACTACAGTGAGACCTGCTTTTTACAATTGAGAGTAAATAGTTAACACAAGAAAGTGGTCATTCCATGCATCTAATCCATTATAAATGACCCTTTTTAAAAATGGAAAACTCCCTGGTCTGTCAAATATGTCTGAAATTGTCCATCTAAAAAATGGTTGCAATTCGTGCTTTTGAAGAAGTTTTCTTTAGCTTTCACAATAATACACTGCCTTGTACACATCCACTCTGCAGCTAATGCTGCGTTCACCGGAACTCAGGCCTCGAAATATCCATCTGGTAACGCGCAATATGGCTGTCATTATTTCAACCCAAAATGAATGGATGTTCCCAAGAAAAAGAAACTCTTTTCCTGGACTTTTCCTGCAGGGGAAGTATAGAAAAGAGCCTCCCGGAATGCCATGTTTTCGAAATACACAAGACGGAAATTCTGAGATCGGCGTTCAAGTGAATGCAGCACTAGCCAACTTAGCAGCAGAATGGTGTGGATGTGAGCTGGTAGCAGCTTTAATGCTTTGAGACTTCATTTCAAATGGAATGCAGACTAAATGTGTTGTTTTCTCTTTTAGATTGCTCAGAAATATGACACACACAAGGAAGAGGAGCTCCGCTACTGGATCGAAGAGGTGACAGGAATGTCTATTGGGGAGAACTTCCAGAAAGGCTTGAAAGATGGAGTCATCCTGTGCGAGTAAGTGTGTGTGTGTGTCTCAGGAGACTGCGTATGCTGAGAGTTGTAGGAGTTGCCATTGCAGAGATGTGTGTGAGCACTGCAGTTAATGCTGCAGGAGATGCTGACACAGGTGAATTCAATAACAGGCCTGGTTCTTGTGACAACAAGAGCTTTTTCTGGTTTGCTGCCATACCCTGTAATAATTAGATTGTGTCTGATTGTGTGGTTTCCCTCCCTCTCTGTCTCTCAGACTGATAAACAAACTGCAGCCTGGTTCAGTAAAGAAAATCAACCTTTCACAGCTTAACTGGCACAAGGTAAGACTTGTTCTTAAATGAAACAATCAAGAGAGCATTCACACCCTTTGCTGATTAGAATTCCTATTAAAGAAAGCAAATAAAAGTCAACATCATAAAGAGGGTATTCAATTCATTTAAGACCTGTCGCAGCATGTTGAGCAGTGAGAAGAAGTGTGCGCATTCATGCAGCTTTCACTGCTCTCAATAACAGCTCTCATTTGGCTGTTATTGCTTCCTCATGGTCTTGTTGGAAGTTCCGCCCCATTCCCCTCACTCCTCTTTTTTTCTGTTGCCCTCTCCAGCTGGAAAACCTTGGGAATTTCATCAAAGCTATCCTGGCCTATGGCCTTAAGCCCAATGACATCTTTGAGGCCAATGACCTCTTTGAAAACGGGAACATGACTCAAGTCCAGACCACGCTGCTAGCACTTGCCAGCATGGTAAGCGAACACAAAGTACAGAAACTCATTGTCTACTCATTTTATCTTGTTTTAGAAACCAAAATGAAATAAAACCATTGTTGAATCATCTGACCGGCTTTTCTCTGACTTCTTAGGCAAAGACCAAAGGTATTGACACAAAGATTGATATTGGTGTGAAGTACGCAGACAAACAAGCACGGAATTTTGATGATGAGAAGATCAAGGCTGGTCAGTGTGTCATTGGACTACAGGTAACTACACTAATGTGCATTAGTGGGGTTTGATAAATATTGGTTTTTGAAGGCCGATACAGATACCAGTATTTATAGGCTGAGTCACTGATTTTATTTTACAAATAAGCCCTGTTTCCTGCTGGTTTTATCTTTGTCAGGATGGAAAAGCTTCTTAAACAGCATTTAGACTATCATGGGACACTTAAACTCTCCCCTGAAACTCACTTTGGGGACATGATAATGCAATATAAAATTGTTTAAAGGAATATACATTTCTTCCAACTTACCCAGACTGAGACATGATGTTTGACACCATTTTCACCTCTGTACGTCCACTGGTTCAGTTAGCATTTTGTGTTAGCTTAGCATAAAGACTTGAAGTCTACAGGAGTCATTAACCTAGCTCTGTCAAAGTGAAAAAATAAACCTCACAGCAACTCCAAAGATGTGTTATTCACACAAGTTTAATATACACGTCTTGGAATTTAAAAAAAAAAAAAAAAAAAGTTGAG
>OMLF01013464.1:7682-24382 GCA_900302615.1 Holocentrus rufus | reverse complement strand
GACTGTGTTGTGGCCCAGTAAAAACCACTGCATCCTAGCTATATTAATGGGGTAATCTGCAAGATTATCTAAAACATCAAGTTTCTGTAGGTATCTGTTGTGCAGAGAGTTGTGCAAGCCTACCTCAGTACCTTTTTTATTAAAGCACATAAAGAAAGCATATATTTTTTGCAATATTGACAAAAAAATCTCTTCTTTCCAATCTGATACATCACAGTTTGCTCAATGAAACCTGGGTGGAAAACCAGCAACTGACTGTTGGCTTGGCTAGGATTTGTACTGTGGCTTTGGCTTGTTTAAACTGCAGAGATTTGAGTGCGCTGATGATGCCAGTCGCACCGGAGCAAGGACTGCAACCTGTAGAATAAACAGTGCTCTACAGAAACAGGTCTGTCTAATCCCCCTTTCCAGTGTATTGTAGCAACCGCAACCATACAGCCGGCACCTCTGTTTTTCTTTCACCGTCGCAGTCACCGGTATTGTTGATTAATCTGTTTATGGGCACGGATTCCAGGTCAACAGCACTGCGGTTTGTTCCTGCTTGAGAGGTGCTGTTTATGTAAAGGCTGCACGGCGGCACGCTAATTACAGAGTGCAGAGCATGGGGATTAAGATGACAGCCCTGGGAAGCAGATCTGCCCGTCCGGTAAAGAGAAGGAGGCTTGGCTCAGCTTCCGAACGGCAGACAGCTGCTTCTCTTGGCCTCACCCAATCACCAAGGTCGGCCTGTCTGTACTGGCAATGCTAGATACACCATCATCATTATAATCAGCCCGCGCCGCCTTGGAGACACCAAACGGCCAATTCATGCCAGCCCATGTATAAAATGTAGCCCAGGGAATAGGCAGCTGAAATTCCTGCGCTGACTACCATCAGACTAGAATGCGGACTAGTTTGAACCTCTTAACCACATGCACAAACAAGTGAGATGACAGGAATATGATGCTAATGCCTAGGAAAGGCTCGGATGGTAATGCACGAAGCACAATAAGTGTAAATTCATTTTTAGCAGTCGGTTAATGTGCAGTCAAATGAGTTACTACAAATAGACTGTGTTTTGTGTGCTCTCTTGCCAACCATTCCTTATCTCGCTGAAAACACAAATCTAGATCTAGATTTAATTGGTTGCTTGTGGGTCCCCGACACACTAATCATTGCCCGAGATCACGCAGGGTCCAGGGTCCTGGCTAGCGTGCAACTTACTTATCATGTGTCTATATTAACCAGTTATGTAACACACGCCATCCTGCAGGGTGGCGGAGTGCGAGAGAGGACGGATTCGTCATCTCTATGGGCCTGTCACTGCACACCACGGGTAAGGGGGGGGTCAAAAGTCACTTTCACGCTAAACAGTAACCAGGAAGGTCCGATTGCAGTCAGCACGCCCTCTGCCCTATGGGAGAAAAAGGTACCATGTCCACTGTGAACCTCTCCTCCCACTGCAGGCTTCTTTTTCTTATTATTTTTTAAAAGATAGAAGAAGTGCTTCCTCCCAACCATCTGTTTAGGAATGCACAAAAAAAAAGATGGTGGTACCTGTTGGACACAGAAGTTCACACTATCAGAGGGGAAAACGGTGCTCTAACAGAGACAAAGATAGGCAGATTCTATTCTGGGTCTAAGTTGACACACAATGGGAAAAATCAACTCTGTCCAAAACAAACATTGAATGAGAACATTTGCAGCAGGGCCCAGACTTTTCCCAATGCACAGGATCAGAAGTACCCATACCATGTGAGATTAAATCAGGGTGAGTGGCACCACCTACAGAGGAACGTTGTTTAGATGCTGTAGCAAAAGGTCGTACATGAGGGCAGGTGTGTCAGAGTTGTATTTTGATAGTTGTCAGAGCTAAAAGGTCAATTCTGGGGTTCAGGACCCATCTCCAAGAACACCGAGGAGTGCTAAGGGAGCATTGGTTGAATTTCAGTATGTGCTTTATGTAATCTTTATGAAGAGTCCAGACCGAGTGGACAACAGTTTGAACAACAGGCAGTACGACAAAAGTCAAACACACATTGCCAACTGTATTGGCTAAGTCAAGGCATTATTTAAATATTCTGTTCAGCAGTTCTTCATTTAAACAGCAGTACAACCAACAGGGTTGTACTGATCACAGATTTATTAGTGATCTTTGTCACACTTTCGATTGGACTTGGTGTGGAGGGGACTGAGTCCAGTGGAACCTGATGATAAATAGGAGCAGTGCAAGTCTTTGTATTTTCACTCATGTCAACTGTCTGAGAATTGGACAGTTTCAAACCTTCAACATCTCCAATAACTTATAACTGTCAAGTTACTGTTTTCAGATGCTGCTACTAAAATATGCCAGTTTGGAACAAACTGTAGAATTGTTTATAAGCAGCAGCACAGTTCACATGCACAAATGCGAACCGTGTGGACTCAGTTATATCAAGTCTATAGGGAATCTGGATTGGGGCTTAAATGTAGGATTATGACTTTTTTCATTTTTTTTTTCGCTGATGACCCACTGTGATCGTCTCTCACGCCCAATTTGAATAATCAGAAGATGCATGAACTATGAATGAATGGTGAGAGTTTGTCTACGGGTTTGCAGTGTGTATGGAATGAATCCGGATGCATTTCCTGCCTAGTTGCTTTGTGGAAGGAAGGAGAGATTGATAGAAAGGACTGTTGGCATGGAATTCAAATTTATATTAAGTTTTTCTCTTTTTTTGTGGTGAGATGACAGCATCTTTGGCGGGTAATGGGAAAAAAGGAAAGATTGGGCACAGCTGCTTCATTCATAGACCAGTGATAAGGAACAGGATGGGTATGGAATACTCTGAAGACAGTGATAGCATGGAATATAGACGTGTTGGAGTAAGGTACAGAGGAATCAAGTAAAAATAAAAAGGAAAGAGGTAATTATGACAGATCTGAGGATGATCACAAATCCCATGGCAAGCAGTCATTGATGTCTTTCAGAGGAGCACCCTAATATGTGTCAATGTGAGTGTGCATTTTATTCGTACCGGTATGGTACACTTCTGGGGCTCTGTTATCTGCTGGTATACGACAGGCCTGGTCTTCGAGATATTCTGGCGGCAGCACAAGGGCGTCCATTCATTTGGCGTGCTGCAGGGGGCGTGTCTAGTTGCTGTGACGAACGGCCCTGTAAATCTGAGAAAAGACGGTGGCCTTGTCGAACAGACCCAGGTTCCCCTCAAAGTCAAAGTCAGTGTCCAGGCCCTCATCAGTCCCGTCAACGAAGCACTCATCATCCCTAGGCCTCATCAAATATCCAGCACCTCCATTCCTCTCTGGATCTTTCTTCAGTGTGGCCTGTGTTGACCCTTTGCTGTTAGATGAACCTGTGGGGGCTGGCGAACACAAAGCAAGACAAGGACACAAAGCAGTAAGACACAAACAAAAACCTAGTCGTATTACATCATGCAGTGTAGTTCTAGAAATGGTATGGACAGTCAGTGCATAAATACTTAAATTTTCTTTTTTCCTATGTTGTTGGTGGGTATTTCTGCTTTATTGGACAGGTACAGTGGAAAGAGACAGGAAAGACAGGGCAGAGAGATGACATGCAGCAGAGGGCTTGAGCCGGAATCAAAGCTGGGCCGCTGCCCTCAAAACTATGTGGTACACGCTCTACATGGTGATCCACCCATGCAAATCCTGCATGGGTGGTGCATTAACAGCCCACCCGGTAACTTTTTGTTTTGGACTCATTTCAGGTGCAAAGAAGCATGAAGGTGGTGATTTTCATCAGTGGTAGCACTGGCATAAAATTATTTAGCAATCTTCAATGGCCATGTCGAACAGTAATGTTTTTATTCGCCTAAGCATTGTTCAGTGTGTGTCAGTTTCCTTATCAGCCGTCTTCTCCTGCACATGTGTGCATGTAAAAAGACATTCAGAAATCTGAGTAAGGGTTTACATGCCCCAGTGATCGGGTTTCTCCGGCAGAAATCTAGCTGTGTTATCAGGGTTTCTCTTAATCCTTTAACCTGGTTATGGAAACCGGGTTTCTCGTTTACATGGCATTTCAGAAATCAGATAACTGCTTGTATGTGGGGGAATAACCCAATGAGCTGCCATTTATTTGTGGCAGCCAACCACAAATAAAACATCACCCACCACAACCTGATTTTTCTGTTTTCTGGAACTACACGTTCGCTCTCGCACTCAGAAACACATGACAATGGACCCATCTATGATCGGACGCCAAACTGCATAACTGACCGCTTAACCAGTCACACTGTCATTCTGTGGAAAACACTGGAAAGATCACAACCAATTGCACCTTTGATACTGAGCCCTGACAGACTTTGAATTGTAACATCTATAATCAGATGGGAGAACAGAGAACATAATGTCCTTCATTTATTTTCAGCTTTTATTTGTCCAAGGCACGTTGACTGAGCATAGTGGCTATATCAGCACCAATCTACTTCACTTTCAATCATTTGTACAAATTCACAGTAGGGACTGACAGTACAACTGAGCAGCTAAACAAGGAACATCCTATCGCAGAAGTGCAGAGCAGACAGATTCTATATGATCCACAGCATCCCTTCTTCAAAGAAGAGCGCCAAAGGTTTGGAGAGTTCAGGTTCAACAATTTGTCAACACTTCACTTCTACTCTAGTTGTCAACAAATAGGCTAAACTCCCTGACAGTTGTTTTTTTTAGCCCCAGCAACTTAAGACCAACATCAGATGGATCAGGTAAGGACAATTTGCATCAAGTTCCATTCCTGTCCCATTTGCTCAGCAGTTAATAGTCTCAAATTACAACTAGATGTTCTTAACTCTTTTTTTTTTCTTCCTCTAACTCTGACTGACAAACCTCTCTAGCTTGCAAAGCTTTCTAGTATTACTCAATGAGAGCAAAACAAATGAAGTCACACTGCTGGCACAAAACATATACAATGAATGACTGCATGGTACTCAACAAAGTTTACATTCATGCATGCACAAACAAAAAAACAAAATGAACCAAGATGAGAACAAAAAAAAAAAAAACTGGAAAAACCTGGCCGTCAACCCTAACCATGCTGAGCTCTCACGCTAACCTGGAGACAGAGAAGTAGAGTCGCACGCTAATGTCACTATGACAGCTAAGGTACTTTGGGCTCTCTCACGCAAGACACTGGGACACTCAGTCACAGTACACTGGCACTGATACAAAGGTGCTAACCAATCACAAGCTGATCTGAGACCAAACTCCATGTCACAATATATGGCCTTACAACCAGCCCGAGGTGACAGACAGGACTAATGATTGAGCTATGCATGCATGTGTGTGTATGTGTGTCTGTATTCATTCACTGATGGTGTGACAAAACATCAAGGGTGTTACCTACTGCTGCTGTGAGAAAATGCTACATCGCTGATAATTATTTTGCCTAATTTCACACTAAAGATTAGTCCTAATGTTTAATAACAAATATGTCTATTATGACAATTTATGTAAAGAAAATAAGTCCTGCAACTTATAATAGAACCACAACTGGGACCAAAACAGGGATGGCTATGAAATTAAAATAAAAAATAAAAATTACACCCACAGCAGCACTGCTGCATGAAATTATAGAGGATACACTGCTGAAGCTGAGTCAATTATGTTTGTGGCGTCTGTTAACCTGTACGGACAAGATAAAAGCTGCATCTTCATTACAACTGGCCAACAATGTCATCATTTACAAGGAAGTGTTTTGTCATGCAGTTAAACAAACTCTCAATGAGCTGGGCAAATTTCCAAGTCAAGCAGGCAAATGAATAACATGTGCTAAGATACACAAAGAGAAGCTGAACTTCAGTCATTTCAGTTTAGACAAACTTTCAGGCATGAATTAGCAGAACTGCACACGCCTGACAGATTTCAAAATATGTGTCAGCTCAAAATTGCACTTTAAGGATACATAAGGAACAAATTCCCACAACATGTTTGGGATCATTTCATTTTTTTCCTGTACGATTACAGCTCATTCATGATTTCAAGCAACAGTAAATTAGCTGAGATGGATGAGGAAGAGGTGATGAACAGGAGCTTGACTGTGGCAGTGTGTGAGATCATCTCATGGCTGCAGGTTGAAAATAGGTTCACATGGCAGGGTAAACTGACAGGGGCAGAACTCTGTTATTCACCTTCAACACCTCCATGTGTCGCCGACATCCACTGAAGAAGAGGAATGGAGAGCCAGAGGGGATGGTGCAGCCACGGTGACAAAGCAGGAGGAACAGGGAGGACAAACGCAAGGCGACACATGACTTCACCTCTACACTGACAGAGCATGCTGAATATGTGAGAGAGCCAATTTACATGAACTTGAGCGAGGTGCTGCACAGCCAGTTGCTCCAGTGAAGACGCTCACTGGAAAACTGTGTAGGTTCTGGTTCGCTCTTGGGTGTAAATGAGTGAAACTGCAGGGCCATGCTGAAAAAGAGCATGCATGCAAAGCACAACAGTGTAAGTCAGTATGAAAGGCCGTCTCGTTGGCTCACCTGGTAGCGCATGTACAATGTACCGCTCAGGCTAGTTGCTGCAGTGGCCCAGGTTTGATTCCGGCCCGAGCCATCCTCCCGTTTCAGCCCTGTCTCGCTTTGCTGTCACTGTCCAATAAAGAGATGCCAAACAAATTATCTAAAAAATAAATCAACATGAAATTAATGAGTTATATATGAGGTGAACTTTGGCTCATCAGCTCGACTACTACATCCTCCAAGCAAGAGCAAGTGAGCAAGTGAGCTCTATAGCAGTGTCAGCTATGAAAGTATTGGTGACATATTCTTGCAGCACTTGCAAGACCTGTAACTATTTCAGTTCAAACAAGCGGGATATTTTTTCACTTTGCTGGACAGTTGGTTGGTCTTACAAGACATTTTTAACTGGGTTCACCATTCCTTTAAAAAATGTGAAGAAGAGAAGAGAGAAAGAACAAAATACTGCCCACGACTTCATGATTACTACCTATTATACAGAGGTAGCGTGCAGATTATGGAAACAGTTTCCCTCAGGCCAGATGGCAGGTTTTTTTCAATGATATTTGTTTGGGTCAAATGGAATTCGGCACCAATTCAGGAGGTTTATGCATCATTCAGAAAACAAGTCAGACTTTGCATTCCCATCCTAGTCCCACTGAAAGATTGATAGTAGTAATTCAGAAAACATTTCTGTGGTCCATGGTCTTGTGTAAGCAGTGACCAGGCCCACCTCCTCTCCTTTGTGGCCAGAGGCTTCTTGGGAGCATGGCATTGCGTGTGAAAGGGCCAGCCCTGCCCAAGCCACTCAGCACTTTGGCCCCATGCAATTTGGGCATTAGCTCCCTGGCCACCGGCCCAAGAGCTGGAGATTAAAATAAAAAGTCAAAGGTAAACAGTGCTTCCACAATTGATATCGCCTTGGCCTTCCGAGCGCGCTGGGACAACATGGCTTCCTGTCGGGGGGGGAGGGCTGGTTTCCTGTGCCGAGCAGGAGCGAGGGAGGGAGAGGAGATGGGGAGAGGGAGGACAGGAGGGCACCGCGGCACGTAAGCCAGGCTTTGCATAACCTCCTCTTTAGGAGCAGACACAGTGAGGGAGGGGGAATGTTTATTGATCTTAGTCACACACATATTGTAAAGAGGAACTTTGGTACAAGCCTTTAGCACGCTATGGGAATCTTGGGGGGGAGCTGTGGCAAAACAGCACCCGGTCCCATGCTCAGGCTTGTTAATAGGAACTAGTAACACACAGAGGAAGGGAACAGACACTTGCTCAACCAGATATGAAGAGGAGTTGCATGCCTAGCTGACATGAAATGAGAAATATAGACATATTAAAAAAAATAAACAAATAAATCAAGAGGGAATATCATATTGGGCAGGTTGTATCTGCCATGAACAGGAGGAGCAGCAAATAAGAGGCAGTGGTGGAAATCCTTACAGCTAGTCTGAGAAACATTACACATTGTCCAAAAGTCAATTCTACCCAGATCCTAAGTGTCAAAGTGTGCTTATTTGTTCCAATTTGGGATCAGCCCCAGCAGACTTCCTGCTGACTAGATGTTCACAAGTGGAAACACTTTTTTTTTTAACCCTTATCTAATCAGGAAAGTTGACTAAGAACATTCTAATTCACAGCAACAACATGTGATAGTACAATGCAGATGTGTTTTTCACAGCCAGCCCGCAGTGTTGACTTGCACACCTCATCACTGTGACACTCAGAAATGCGCCTGTGATGCTGTATTTACAGTTTAATTTACTATTTGTCATTGTGCATGTGTGCTTATTGGTGCATATGCATTCCTTCATTCCAAATGACCCAACATATCAAACTTCCTGTCAGAGATCAATAAAATGTTTGCAGACATGAAAGTAAACCTGTTTAATATGAATGAAGGCATTCGCTTTTCAAGAATGTAACTGTCTGATTTCTGAATACTGAGTAATAAAGGTATTTTTCCCCCAAAATGTACATATATAGACTTTTGGAATGATGCCTGTTTTTACTGGAGGCTGCAACATGCCAGTCTCACTATTGTACAATCTGTGAAGATATGTGACTTGTCTTTTGGCTCATCTTCAGTGGCAACTGCCTAAGGATTGGCAAGGGGGTTCAGCAATATGTGACTGATATGTCATTGCCACATTTCCTTCAGTCAATGGACAATATCCATTTTCTATTTTCAATAAAAAAGTGCTGAATTCTTGCCTGCAATGCAAAACTACCAATATGTATTCTTAGCCAAGTTTTCCTAAACAAAAGCCTCCAATAAAACAGGTTTTCACAATGTCACAATGCTACTAATCCACTGTACATTCATGTTCTCCCTAAACAGCATTCAGTTGTCATCGCTTGGTGTAAATCTTGGTCTCTCTATGATCCTGTCTCTTCTAAAGGCTGCTGCTGTTGTTAAATAAACTTGTTCGGAGCAGTTTATTCCAACTCTGCATTTACTCCTTCACTTCGGGTTGTTTTGTCTGGTGGGGGCAATGTTATTAAGTATCAGGTGCCACCAGATAGCCATAACATGAAAGAAATCCAAAACAACTATGGAAAAATATTACAAAATGTGCAATTCTGTAAGTATTAGGAGACACCTGAGCCAGCAGTTGCCAGCACAGTTAGCATAACAAAATAAACCAAGAGTCGGGCGTCATGTCGCAGTATTGACTGACGTTCTTATTCAGCTTTTTCTTCATGTCAAATTGATAGGAATATAACAGGATGGAGTAACAAAGAGTCTGAACACTGTAGTGCCCCCTTTTGTATGATTTATTACCACACAATGGAGATTTTTCAAGCCATCATGCTCTTCATCAGCTCTAAAATACATTTACGTAGGTCACCTGACGGGTCACATGAAAGTATGCAAGCAAGAACTGAATATGTCCATCTAAGACATTACATAGAAAACAGATGCTGAATATACACATTACATAACACTGTAATATAAACAAATGTACACTATATCCATAGTCTCAAACCACTTTGAAACAACACAAATGAGGACATGAGGTCGAACGAACCATCATGATAGCACGACTATAATCAAAAAATAAATAAAGAAATCATCTGTCTCCTAAGAGTGGCGCCTCTACGATAGATAAGTTGGTAATGAAGTGAAGACATGCAATACTGCACCTCATTCAAGAATGTTAAATAGCCATATAGAGACATATGATACCACAAGGACACATAATGAGTACAAGGAAATAACTATTTCCTCATATAAGGACACAAAGTACTACAGGGAAATTTCCTTGTACTCATTATGTGTACGTATGATAACTTATGGTCTCTATACCACTATCTAATAGACCTGAATGAACTATGGCATTGCATGTTGTCTTTACTTTATTACCAACTTATCTATCTTACAGGTACCTCTATCAGGAGACAATTTATTTAATTACCTTTTCACTATGGCTCATTCAACCTGATGCCCTCATTTATGTCCGTTCCAAGTGGGTTACGATTACAGGCCCTATTTTCCCGGGTACACAAAGACCATCACATGCAGCACTATGAGGAATTGGTTTTTTGTGACCTGGAAACATGCTTTGCCCGTTCATGTGGTATTTTCATGCTTATGCTCTGTGCTCAGTGCAAGGGTGGGAGTGGCGGTGCCCTGAAATGGGCGCTATGTTTAAATGGGGGAGCGCAAAGCTGTTTATGGCTGTTTATAAACCCAGGTTCACTTGTATTTGGGCAGTGTGTGACCCTGTAAACAAAACAAACATTACCGCTATCATTTCGACCCGAGGAAAAAAAAACTGTAGGTGTGATCGCACCCCAAGTCACCCATTTACCTACCTCTGCATAAGACGTGTCTGGAGCAGTGCTGTTGCTTGTTACTCAGGATGAGTGCCTCTGTTATTCTGGCCACTGTGTCCTGAGGGGATCGAGGTGACTTCTGTCGCTGCCCCCTGACCAGCACATGGTTTGTTGGCACTACTCTGGATATCTAGAAACTTCAACTCCTTGGTGTCCATGGCACTACGGGCAAAATAAACACAGACAGATGTGAAGCTAAAACTGCTTGTTGGTAATGTCCTAGGAATAGCAGAATAGCAGTGACTATCCAGGACCTAGATAGTCATTGCTATTCACACAGTTCCTACAAGTGATGAACAATTAATCTAAATATTATTGAGCTATCAGAATAGTATCAAGTGCACTTGGCACCACTATGTCTGTATCATGAACACCACTTTAGCCTGTGGGATTATATCCATGCTTTACAACTCTCAGATTCTGTGCATTTCAGTCCTGTTCAGTACATTGCTATTACAGTATGTTGCTCCATCGCACTGCTGGACTCTCTACAGCTGCAGCCGACTGCATGCCATGCTGCATGAATGCACATAGAGACTGAACACAAGGACTGATGTGTCTGACACAGCACTTGTTGCTCATGTGCCATTTGTGTGACTATGAAACTGGGCAAATACATCTCCCTATCCGCCTTTACGAACTCCATCGAGGACTCGCTGATACCTATAACTGTTTTTCGCTCAATTAATTAATTCCCAGTTAAAGTTTTCCTGCTGTTTTTAAGCCTTTTACTGGTAAATGTATACATCGCCCAAGCAAAATAGGTTAAACCTGTGAATTTTGGGGTGAATGTGGATGAACATCAATTATCATTTGAAACCTTTCTTACTTGAAAGTGACCTCAGGAACAGGATGTCTCATCCCACTGTGGTAAGGCTGTCTCATGTGAGATGAGCTGCTCTGGTTGGCCTGATCCACGGATAACGCTTCTCCCTGGTACAGACACAACACTACCCAACCAGTCTGTGGCCATTGTGCTCACACCACTCCTATAGTTCAACCAGACAAACAATAAGAAAAACAACCTATGATAGCTGTGACGATTACAGCACAGTATTCATGGTATGAAACTTAATCTAATCCAATATATCCTCTTCTGTCATGTCAAACTACACTGACATAGTTGTCAATTTAAGGCTGCCGTGATTTATAGCAAATGCACGTACTGGGTACAACGTCACATGAGGTTTTTCACAGTTTATAGGATCTTCTAGTACATCCGGCGTAATGATAATTTACATGCTGTGTATCATTTCGATCAAATCTGTTAACTGATTAGCGGTACTCGCTACAGCCATTCACTGTCAATGGAGATTCAGGTGGTAACGTTAATAGAAAATGAAAGTTAGCAGTTTACTAAATGCTGCTTAGCACAGTTTGTGTCTGTCAGCTTGATGAGTGGATCTAAAGTTTGCCAAAAAGCAAGGAAACATACTGACAGTGTTGTCAAGTTTGCTTAGACGTGTCTGGGATAACTAACGTAACGTTAACGTTTCTCGTTAATCAAGCAAGCAAGTACTGCCATAACGTAAAATACGAAAGCCAGGCGATGGATGCATTCTGAAAACTATTAAAGTATACGTTGACAAGCTAATTCACAAACTAATCCTAAACTCTTACTGTAAGAGTCATTCACACAATCCGTAGCTGATCACTTCCAGCTAACGTTACCTTAGCTAGCTGTTAGCTAGCCTGCTTATTTGTTGATGGACTCTTGCAAGCTAGGTGTAGCCTTACCGTCCTCTGTATAAGCAAAGCCAACCCGAGACGATTCAGCCGTGCGTAAATGATGAATTTTGTGAAGAAGTCAAAACCCAAGCCAAGAAAGTGACGTTCACTACAATATGCTTCGCTCTGTCATTTGCTTGTGTTGTTTTCCGGGTTGTTACGTTACGTCATTTCCTTTACCTTCCACGCGGGTTTGTTATGATTATTTTACCCCCTAGAGTTATCAGTTCATGCAATGGTGTAATATTCTGAAATGGAGCCACATTTATTGAACACTGAGGATTGATTGCCGCTCTCATATCTGATGCTGTGCTTCGCGTACGTACGTATAAGTGTGAGATTGTTAAATGAAGCAAACAGGGACGATAACTTGTTTCTCTTTCTCATATTTATTACTGTGACTGATTAAAAGATGCACTGCACACAGGTCCTTTGTTGCATGTCACAAAGTAATTGCTTGACAAGAAATTGGAATATAAAAATGTTGCCAAAGTATTCAAAGAATCAAACTCTTTTGGTATCCTGATAAATCATATAACTGCACAGCAACACTTCAAATATATACAAATTTTAGGCACATAAAATTTAACTTTACAAAATACAAGTATTTATACACTCAAAATCACATTTTGGGATACAAATATAGCTTCAGTGTCTTACATCCATCACATAATGTAATAAAAATAATTAGCTTATAAGTGTAAATGGTATCCAAAGATCATTTTATCAGTTCAGTTCAGGGTTCTGTGATCATATGAATGAGCATTTGCTGTATATTTTTGTTAAAATATGCCACAGAAGTAAAGTGGGAGCATATAATGATGCCTGTTAGATGATAAATATATATCCCAAAGTAGAACCATGTTATCTTAGTCTCTGGGATTAGATGTTGTGTTTACAGCACCTGGATGGGAGTAGCTTAGTTTACTAACAGACAAGTAGGTACATCAGAACCTAGACTCCCTTAGTACTTCAGAGGGAAACACCAGCTATCTGTAGAAACATGGAAATCTCCTAGCAAAGTAAAATCATGACGTTTACAACAACATTTTCAAGGAAACTTCAGCATCTCATTAACTGACAATCCACAACAAGCCCATTTCAGTTTTTGCTTCAATGTCAGTAGCTCTGTAGATCAAATTTGGCTTCCAGTGTCTTTCCTTCTGAGAAGGGTGCATTCTCTTCCACTGGCTTTTAAATTGACCATGACTCATACCGTCATAGAGACAACTTATACAATCTATATTGCCTGCATAGATTACAAATAGCATCACTCCTCATTTCTTGCTCGCATGGTGGCTCTCAGCTGGCAGCGTTTGTGCTTCATTGTAAGACCATATTTTGGGGTCATGTCCAGTGGCTCTCCGGGCAATGCTTCAAACCGAAGCTTCTGGATGAGGATTGCCAGGAAAAGGTAGACTTCATTTCGTGCAATGACCTCACCGATGCACCGCCGCTTACCCAGGCCAAACGCCAACACCTTCTCCCCCTCCAGTTTGTTAAGCTCAGTGCCATCAGCGCTTAGGAAGCGGTCTGGGTTGAAGGAAGACGGATCTTTCCACAGCTCACTGCAAAGTGCACAGAATGAAGAAAAAAGATAAGCTACACAAATATGCTAGAGATTAGAGAAGCAGGTTTGTTGTCAGTTGGATGTTTGAAGCTCCTGACCAGTCTGGGTGTGGGAAGTGATAGAGGACTGCTACGCTTTCTGTCTACAAGTACCACTGGGTGCGCTTGAATGAGCCACTTAACCTTCCACTGCCCCAGTGTGGCTGCACTGAGCAGCTCCCAGGTGTGAATGTGTGGTCAGTCAGCTTCCTCTAGCTTAGTAAAAATCAAAAACGAAAGCAATTGGAGACATAATACTTACGGGTCATGGTTGATCTGCCACTGATTGATGAAAACACAGGTGTCTTTGGGGATGAAGTAGCCATTTAGAGATGTGTCTCTTGTGGTGCTGAAAAAGAAAGACCAGTTGAAGAGTCAGTCCATTGCATATGTGTGTCAAATATGTTTCAACAGGAACCTATTTAGAGAAGGGCCCACTCATGCTAAAAATGTACACACTTGTGGTACTATTAAGGTACTTTGGATTGAGGTGTCCTCTAAATGGCATTATATTATGTTATTCTCCTACAGATGAAGCTCACCAGTGCGGGATGGTAAATGGCAGGAATGACGAGTGACGCAAGAGCTCCATGATGAAGGCATCCAGAAGAGGTAAGTTTGGTTTATCAGAGAGAAGAGGTGTGCGGTCCACTCCCACTTGGTCCTCTGGAGGAAAACAATTACAGTCCATTGAATATTAGGCAGCGCTAAGGTGGGAATAACATTGTGGTGATGATGTCTAGTTCTGTCTCAGACAAAGGATATTTTACTTTACTAGATAGTCAGAATATAACTGATGAATTAAACAGACAACTTAATTGACACGTGCATACCTTGTTTTCCTGCCTAACTTTCCCTCTATTGTCCACCACAATTTTCCACCAAAGAAGTGCAAGCATTAAAAATTACCCCTTTATATCCAGTGTTTATCAGAGGTTGTGCGTATATCTAAGTATGCAGTCCTGTCAGGTATGTGTTTATTTCAAAAGAGGTATCTCATTAAAAACCTGACTGAACCAAAATTAATTAGCCCCTCTGACATAGATCCTAATGCCAGATGAGTTTACTAAGTAACTAAGAGAGGGACAGCTCTGCTGATAATTTATTTCAAAGTTTCGGTGAAAAACAGTCACCTGCACTTACTCAGTTCATGGTAAAGTCTCTCCTGAATCTCTGGGTAAGCCACCAAGTACATCACAGACCAAGACAGGGCAGTGCTGACGGTGTCAAAGCCTGGTAGGAAAGTATAACATTTTATGTTTATTTCATATTCTCATATTGTGTTCATGTGTGCATCATGTGTGCATGATCATTCACCGGTAAAGAAATTCAACTTACCGGCTCCAAACAGGTCATTGACAATGCCTACGATCTTCTCATCTGACACCTGAACGTTGGAGTTCTCATCCAACTTCCTGTCCTCACAGTGATCGATGAGGGAGTCAGTGATGTCACGGATATTGTCCTGAAGATAGAGCATTCAGCATGTCTCAATCTCAAGTAAAGCTTAGTAACAGAGTAACTAAAGAAGAAACTTTGATTGCCATTTGCGTCAAAGTTCTAAATGTGGTAAAGGAACTGACTATATGAAATCTCAATAATGATGTAATGTGCTGTGTACCTTGTCGTAAGTGGCATAGTGGTCACGGACGATCTTCTGTACAAATGTGTTGAAGCGGTCATTGATGTCAAGGAACTTCTTCATGGATGCACTGGGCAGGAAACGAAGAATAGGGATGAAGTCTGCAGGGTTTCCGCTGCTCACCACCTGACCAAACTCATCACTGAGGTTCACCAAGCTGACCAGCTCCTGGTCATCATGACCATAGCGACGGCCAAAGCACATTCCGCAGATCACGTTGGCAACAGACACAACAATGTGGCGGAAGGGGTCGAAGCCGCCGTCAGCCTTCATGACAGAATTGATCTGTTTGATAAGATACTCCCCCTCTTTGCAGATGTGCTCCTCCAGCACACAGGAGTACTCTGGGGTCGTGCCCTCCAGGCTGGAGAAAGAGCGCAGGGCACTCATGGCCAGCTTGCGGCGAGCACGCCAGACACCAGCCTGGTCTGTGCTGAAGGCCAGACTCTTGCCATCGTTGATGAACTGGAAGGTGTACAGGTCGGGTCTGCCGGCAAAGTCGTCCCCTTGCTTGATGAGGGCCTGTCGAACCACTTCACTGCTGCCCAGCACTACCACGGGACGCATGCCAATCTGGATCTGAAACACCGGGCCGTAGCGCTTGCTTATGTCAGTAAGGCTGAGGTAAGGCTTGCTGCCCACTTCGAGCACATTTCCGATGATGGGGAAGGGCTTCGGGCCTGGGAGCCGACGCAGCCCCTCGGGAATCTCATTGTGGAGAAATTTGAGGATCAGGTAGACCACACATATTGTTGTCATGGCCACCAAACTCTCAGACACTGACACAGAGCCAATGAGGGGCAGCATCATTAGAGCCATGATGAGAACTCCTTTTTTTCTGGCTTCTATACAACCTGCAAATTAAATAGGAGGGGCATTAGAGTAGTGAAGGGAGCGAGAACTGTTGTGCAACATGTTGAATACATGCACCATAAACTTGGAGTAATTTGCTTTTGTGTTGATTTGACTACACGTTTGAGTACTTACATGCTGCATTACAGTTCTTGGTAACATTACAAATGCTATGTTAACCATTGCAATTTATCACTGACACATTATGACAGACCAAAGCTCTATGAATAAAACAATCTAAAAAGTTTTTTTTTTTTTTTTCAAGAGCAAGCTCCTTCTCCTTCATGAACAGTTTAATTGATAATTTTTGCAAAATAATGTCCACTAGGCACTGTTATCTTTGATATTGAATGGTCAGTTCTAAATTATTCAGTGAGCATCTGCATAAATTAAACTTACCTTGGTCGCAGGTCAAAGCAGGGAGTTTGTTGTGATCCAATAGGTTCTTTGCAAGTGATAAAAATATCGGATGGTAGGCTACAGCTTATTGCCCCGAGTTTACTCTCCCCAAAAGAGAGAATGGGCACTTGCTTTATAGTGCGCTCCACAGCTTCATTGGTTGCTGCTCATGA
>OMLF01013463.1:0-17291 GCA_900302615.1 Holocentrus rufus | reverse complement strand
TTTTTGTCAATAAGTCTAAGAGTCCTGTAGCATTTTTTTATATTTTAAATTTTCATATATATATATTGCAATTTTACATTATTTTTAAAACATTTTTAATAATAATAATAATAATAATAATAATAATAATAATAATAATGTGCGGTTGATGTGTATACTTTCCTAATAGATTTGGGAAGAAGTCCAGGCCTGCCATGTATGATGCCACTCCCATCACCTATGAAGACTACAGTCCTGATGACAAGCCTTTGGTCACCCTGATCAAAACAAAGGATTTGTAAAACACAAAACATCCCAAACAACACACATCTTAACCTGATCTACACACACAACTGCGCATGTACAGATGTACATGAATACACACACGTACAGAAAATCAGTATAAATCTTACAGTATTTCTTTAGGGAAAAAAAATATATCAAAACAAAAATTGAATGTAAAGTGGAGAAGAAGAAGAAAAAAAATCTAAAATATACTATGTAGTTTAAGAAGAACAAATCTGGAATTTGATACATCTATTTTCCTGTCAAAGTCCATGATAAGGCTATATTGTAGCATAAGAGCATACTTTGCATTACTTTAGTTGTTGATGATGGGTGACACTACCAGTAACCTCTGCTGTACAATAGAGTGATGACTTTAGTCTGCACCAGACTGTCTGTCTGTAGGTGGGGCCAGCAACCCACAAACCCAATTTCTAAGTGTAGACCCAGCAGACAGTGCTGATAACTGTCCTTACAGGTGTGGTAGTAATAGTTGCACTCCTCATAGTGCATACACTGTATCTCTTTCTATATTTAAAAGATCTGCAGTAGGTTGCCTTACTTGGTGCATGGGTAGATTTTTGGTGTTCTCTCTGCATTATTTTGAATCCCTTTGTACTTGGTTGTTAGTATTTTTTCCATTGTAGTTGTATTTCTCTATGTCAGGTTTGTGCCAAATTTTTTTCTTTGGGTAATTTGTGGTTGGTAGATCAAATAAAACATGTAATAAAACGACTTGTCAAGTGGGAGCTGATGGAGCAATGCTTATGTTTTTTTTTCCTTGCTTTTTTCCCAATTACATATAGTCCTGTTCTTTACATGCAAGTTTCTCAATGGTGTACTAATAGTAGAGAAAGTGGGTATATGGCTGAGGAGAGATTCGAGTACTGTGACCCTACCTGTCCTATGTATTTCTGTGGTAACTAGGTGAATAGGTGGGTATAATATAAATGCACAGAAAAATAATTGGGTGTACTCGGTGTACCTGTTGACTGCACTGCTGAGGTTTCTGTACAAATCAGTCGCTTGTATTGACAGTGTTGAATAGTTTCTTTAGGAGAGTTTCTTCGCAGGAGTGGCCTATGGCTGGCTTTAGGATGATGGAGCAGAAAGAGGAGGAGGAGGAGGAGGAGGAGGAGAAAAAGGGGGAGTTGAGGGGGATGAGAAGACATAAAGGAGCATGATTTGGAAATGAAGGAGAAGGTGAATGAGGGGAACAAGAGAAGGGAAAAGATGATAAATTGATGATGATGATGATGATGATGATGATGATGATGATGATGCCTAGCCCAGTCTACTCCAGTATCTGTGTGCATCTGTGTCCTGCCTATGGACCTCTGTGTCTGTGCAGCTGTGTTGTTCCTCTCATGGTCAAGCCTCTGGCCTGAGCGATATTTCACCAATAGGCTCAGCTATTCCTCCTCCTTTTCTTTTTCTTTTTTTTTTTCAAACACAGCAACCACACGATTACCTATTATCTATGTTGAATGATGTAACAATAAAGATTCAAGTGAACACAATCTACTCGCCTGTGGTCCCGTGTGATTTCTGCTTCAATTATTGTAATAAACTCAAACCACTGTAACAGGCAAATGTATGTTTCAGCAAATAACTTGTGACTTTATCAGCTAGTCTTTTTATTTTCATTCTTATTTGTTTTATCTAGTGACAAATTAAAATGCACATGGTGATGATTGCTTTTTGTAATTAAACTAAAGTTTCTTATGTTTTTCAGCCATGCCCTACTATGAACTTACCTATAGAATCATCAACAAGCAATCAATCAACCACAGTCAAGATGTCAAGTTCTTGTTTACTCAAGTCTGGCTCATTCAGGGTCAACAAACAGTCTAATGCTGTGGGACGTTTGTGTTTTTTTTTCTCTCAGTTTCAGTGTGGTAATTTGACATGTTGCACAATCCTTCATCCTCTGTTATGCATTATATTGGCATAGTTTCAAACCTTCACTTTACGACATGCAAATGAGACCAGAATATTTTGAGCCACGATTATACTCCATCATCACAATGGTACTGTTGATTATTTCTTTCAACTATATTGAAGCATGTACAGTACATACCGTTTCATACATTTTTCCAAGTTAGTAGTTCCTTTAAATTTAGATCAGCCATAATTTGCTGACACGATGGTTTGGCTCGATAAGGTTTGGGTAAGACAAAATATTTTGAAAACACGGGTCTTGATATTTTTTTTATTTTTTTATTTTTTTTGAAGAATTGAAAAAATGCCAAACATCTTTTCTGCAGCATCTGTTTCTCTCCACTGGCCTGTCCCAAGGTCGTACCCACCAGACTGAACTGTTAGCCGTGGGAAAGACCATATATGGAGTGCTGGTCCTGTGAACGGCCTCGCTGACCGCGGGCTTAATCCAGATGTTCCTCAAGTAAACATGTCTAAATACAGACTAGGGCTGTGGAGTCATGTCACTCACCACACCTACATACATACATGCGTGTGCACAGACATACACACACACACACACACATATACGAACACCCACACATACACACTGCAGAGGCACCAGATGTTATTGATGGCTTGATGACTCTTACCATTACTTGTGGTCTAAGTTGGAGGCCAAGTGTTTGACCTTTGCCCTCTGTTTGCCCTGGAGGGTCGGTGTGGTCTTGGCATGGGTCGCACAGCACATCCTCTACAACAGGGATCGTCAGTCTTTTTCTCCTCAACGCCTCCATGTTGATAAATTCAGATTCCCTGATTGGGCTGAGTACATCTGAGGGGTATAATGATAAAAACATCTCAAAAATGTACACAGATATATCAACATTTTGGTCAGTAAAGATCTCTAAGATCTATTTTCCAATGTTTGCCTGTTTGCTTTCTCGAAATTAGTTTTACACTCATGTCAGCATTGTTTGAGTAGTTGTCACTAATTTTCATGTAGTGGATAAAACTCACTTCATTTGGTACATTTACACCACCGTAGTATGTGTAAAACATGCAGACTGTAGTTTCTCCAATGTGCAGGCCTATAACTTGTACAATAAAAGCTAATAAAATTAATTCATTCAGTATTATGCAGTGAAAAACAAGTAATGATTTGGTGGGTCCCCACACCTCACTGTTGAAATAACAAGGTCATACCAGGCCAGTCTCAATTCAACAAAGCCAGAGAAACGGAATGTTTTTGTTTCAACATGTTTTTGAGAGGCTTAGGAAGATCAAAACTCTGTGGGCAAATCATTGTGCAGCAATTCTCTTTAGACTCTGTCCTTGGTTGCTTTTGGAAACTTGGGAATTATGGTAATGGGAGATTGAAGTTAACCACGTTTTACAGCCACTAACCACTGAAATTATGCCAGGCCATTTATGTTAGGGTTTTACATGATCAATTGCATTTTCACAGCATTCCTGCGTTGACTGGCTAGTCCATCCTGGCTGACTCACTCTCATGCTGCCTTCAAGTGCTCCTCGTAATGCTGGATGTGAATAGTGCGATTGTTCCAGCTGTGTTGCAGTTTGGTGGGAGAGTAGTTAGGTTTCTATTAATACATGGAATGTCCGCGATGCATTTTGTGACATATCAACAGCAAGATTGATTTGCAACCTGCAACTACATCCGCAAAAGCTGCGTTGTGTAAAGCCGTCCAAAGTTCCTACATCTTTCCTACAGTTTGGAAATGAGTTTGTAAATAGGACTCCCTCAGCATTTAAATATTTTTGTTCCTAAATATATCATTCAAGCAAAATAGCTTAAGGGTGTTTGGTGTGTTTTCTAACAATGCTTCATATTGAATATATAAAAAAAATCACACTTTCACAGTCACGTTTATCAAATTCTTCACGTCGTACGTTCTGAACCAAAAGTCTGTTTTCCGAGAGCCTTGAAGGCAGCAGTGTCGGCCCTGATAAACTGAGACCGAGTGCCGCCACCTGCAGGCCACTCTGATAAATACAGACAGGCGGAGCAATGTTGCCTTCATTTCCATCCAGTCGGACTGAAGGAGGAGAGGCAAGCCGTGAAAGCAAGCAGATGTGAACTGGACTACGAAAAGAGAACAAGCTGTAGTAAAGACGGAAAACCTTTGATTCTCCTAATATGTGGCAGCCCGCGTCGGAGCGATTGCAGGTAGGCTACTTGTGTATTTAAACGTTAATTCTCGCCACGGCAGCAGTGAATAACTAGTTCAGCGCTGTTAAACAGTTATTGCAGCCCACCGTGCTGTGCGTGGTTTGAGCCTAGCAGAGATTTGCTATGGTTTCTGCAGGATTTAGGAACAGCTACAGATGTTCTGTGAACACCGTGATTTACTTCCGCTCGGGCAGTCGTTCCTTAAATGTTTAGAATCAATTGTTCTCTGTATTCAAACACTCCTTTGTGCTGCTCGCTCCGTCTCATTATCCCCGTTTTGCCCAGTGCTACGTCTTAACGCACTTATACACGTTACGCAAGCCTGGGTTACAGTGTAACGATTTATACCTCCAGTGGGTTCCTCTGCAAAAACACCACTGGAATTTTTTTCTGTATTTTCTAAGACGTGCCCTCTACAAGTCTGTGAATTGGCCATGTTTGCCCACAGGCCTGGCACATCTGAGGCTCTTTTCACTCTCTACCTTCACACTAGAACCCATTGAATGCAACGATAGGCCTACTTCTGTTGTCAATCTGTGTGTTTTTTTTTCAGATAGCGTCATGTTGCGTGGCCTATTATGAAATTACGATGCTTAATCTCTCTTCTCCCTCCTCATTTCTGCGTGAAATCGCTGAAAAAGGGGGTCTCGGCGAGCAACCTGGCGTGTGTGACCTGTGTGGAAGTGGAAAAAACATCGTTAATGACACGTAGTTTGATATCCAGGGGCGAGGGGCAAGCCGTGCACCGAGCCTGGCTTCACGTCTCCTGCAGACGTAATGCTCTCCAGATGTCGGTGTGTGGACTGTCTGCCAAGTGAACTTGCACAATCCCTTCTCTTGCCCAGGCGTCAAGAAGATGGAATCACGTATTATTAAAACGGATAGTTCCGGTCCTCGGTTCTTTTTATCTGACTCAGGTCCGTTATAAATTATCCAATAACACACACACACCTGTACATGTGGCCTACAGTGTAACAGCTCATTTAAATATTTAAGACCCTAATCGTTATCGCTCCTCACTCATACCGCTACATACCTGTCGCCTAGCAACCGCGTTCGAGAATTACACCGCTTGGCGGAAGAATAAAGCCGACCAGCTGTGAACAATTACAGCATTTTTGGATTAAAAATAAAAGCTTTATGGAACATTGGCCAGTAGTTTTAGACCAGTGAGAGTTGGTTTGGGGACCAGGCCTTATGTCATGCCTAACAAGTGCTCTAAAATCACTGTAAATCAGCCTCTCTCTGGCTTGTGGCTCAAAAGAAGTTAGCTAGAGCCAGTGTGAAGTGATTGTAGCAAGTTTTGCACACCGGCTACACTGTAAAATGAAGCAAGATAGACTGACAAACTGATAGTGATCCATATTTTTCTAGAAATACAATTGATTTGGCTTTATACTGATGGGTAATTGCTTGGAAATCATAGTTTGCCCAGCTACATATTTACAACCAGGATAGGATTCCTTGTAGCCGGAATAAGAACCACACCAATAAGTTCACCGATATGGTATTATGAAATGAAAACCGATATCTGCAGCCCTCCACCTCCACACATCCACCGCCCCAGCCAGAATGAAAAAGCTGTACAGGAACAAGAAAGTATGTGTGTGTGTGTGTGTGTGTGTGTGTGTGTGTGTTTCTGAGCGAACTCAGCTCAGGGGTCTTCCAGGCCTCAGAAATCCTGGCTGTCTCAGAGCAATGGTTAGTTTGTGTGTAGCCCTACAGCCCTGGCCATGGCTCCCTCAAAACAGTTCACGATTAGGAGACTATGGTAGTAACTGTAACATTTCCCCACCCTGTCTATATCCTGCATCAGCAATGGAGTATTTTCTTGACTCTTATGGGGGTTGTGCGACAGTGCAATGTGGGACTTTCTTGGACATCTGCCTTCAGAGACTAATGATCAAATGTGACATCCGTGCTATGATAGTTTTGGGAAACTTGGCCAAGGATACAATCCAGATCAAATTTTTGGGGATGGGAGTGCAGATCTATGACCATGGATGGTGATTCCGGGCCCATCTGTGTGTACTTAAAGCTCACTTTTGGGTAATAATCAATAGAGCTAGACTATTTTACTACTTTGAGTTTGGTTGAGTAGCTCTGCAAACATGTGGCCTCCTCATCCTCAGAACTATGAAGCTCTAGCTACTACAAATACGTAGCATGATGAGATGCTCAACAATGACAAGAAGACTAAGATTGTAAGTTCTCTTCTTGGATTCCTTGTAATTGTATAATTCCCCAGTGCACAACCGTCCATGGTTCAGAGGGCCAAATTTCACTCAAAGGAGCTATTTGGGATAGGAATGTTTGATACTGACTTTTACATGACCCATGTCTGTGGATAATATGCTAATTGGTGCACAGGAGCTTTTGGATCAGAAAGGAAGAGACCTGGTTCAAATGAGCAGCACAGAAGAGAATAAACATTGCAATAAAAATGCCTAGAAACACTGTGTTGTGGAACTCTAGCGATGCCTGGCCATTCCTTGCTCTGTAACCATGACGACGGTCATCCTTTGCACTGATACTGTCATCCTTCGTCTCGTTGAGCCAGGAATGGTGATGTTCTGGAGAGCCAAAGCCATCAGGTGGCGAGCTCTGCCCTGTCGCTTATTTATTGTGTTGTGTTGTGTTTTGTTGTTTTCTTTCACCATGGCATCCATCCACATTATTCTCACTTGAGCTGTCCTCTGTTGCCATAGCAACATCCGATGTCTTGGTGCATGTTCGTCTCCTGCTCGAATGCGAAGAAAAGGAGGGGGGTAAGGAGAGGTAGGTCATGGTGTGAGTTATGGGGTACCTGTGGTTTTACAGCTCCTTTTTATAGTGACAATCAGAGGCGTTGTGCAACTGAAGTCACTGTTGCAACGGTGTGTGTTGAAGTTGGTATTGGCTGCCTCTGTCTCTTGGCGTCTCTGTTTTTCTCTCCTTCTGTCTGTCTGTCTCTGTCATTCTTCCCCAGGCCTCCTACCTCTGTCTGACCACATCCCTCAATCAGTTTCAGGGGCCCTTCCTCCCAGGCACCAGCCATGTTAGTTCAACAGATTGCACAATATGCACTGGTCCTCACACGAATGTACACACACACACACAATCACACACAGACACACACACACACATATACACACTGATGCACACACAAGTTGGCAGGCAGGCAAATATGCACGCACACACCACATCACAACAACATGCATCCCTCTTGACCATCTCTGGGCCTACTAAACATTTTTTTCCCTGCTTCAGCTCCTTCTTTAGCCATGGTTTTCATTTTTGACATTTGCATGTCTGTGACACCGACAAACAGGGCTGAGCAGATGAAAAGAGTTGGTCCTGACTGTGCAGAAATAGCCGGCTGAGGTCAAACATGGTCAGATCCAACCACCACACTGGGTCTGTCTGCACGCCTTTCCCTCTTACTGTCTGTATACTGCCATCTCTGTCTGCCTTTATTTGTCTGTATGTCCGTTGCTCCGTTTCCCTCTCTGTCTGCCTGGGGCTGCTCTGTGGTCAGTCACAGCTATGTTGGTGAGACTGTGGCCTCGATGGCAGAAAGACTCCTTGAGAAGAGCTGGCACAGCATTCCCATGGCTCCCTTGACTGGAGTGGGTTCTTTCTACCAGCACACATCTGCCCCATGTGAACGGAAGCCCTTGGCCTGCTGTAGCACAAGGCTGGTTTGGCTCTTACTGCACAGCAAATGGGCATAGCCTCCTGTTTGAGCAGGTTGTGCTTTCTTAAGGTTTTTAAAGGATTCAGTTTTGAAAGAGAGTCTGAATCTACCCACTGATCAAACAACAAAAGTTCAGCGATCTGATTTCTACAATGTTTTTTGGTCAGACTACCACATTTGCTGTGATTTCTGTGCCTTTCTGCATTCCTCTTGTTTTGCCCTCCATTTTTGTGCCTAGATCCTTTCACTAGTTTAGGTCCTACAAGAAGAGAACATCACCAACGACTTAAAGCTTCCTTGGAGGGAAAGTTACTTTGATCTTAAAGTGTTTTGTTTTATCTTAATAACTTTAATGATATTTGTGTGTTTACTGTAATGTAGGGATTATGGCTGTGGTTGATGTCTTTTAGGTTTGGGATAGTTTTAAAATGCCCATCTTTCTCCCATCTATGCTCTAGTGTAAGTATCAAATGTAGCCAAAAAGACTTTACAGTTAAGAAAAATGCAGTCAGTGGTGTCTGAGATGGCCTATCATGTGGGATGTGGATGAATCCATGTTGCACAAACCATCAAGCTAGTCAGTATAATTTTGAAACCTGGTGGAACACAGTGGTGAGATGCACCAGTCCTTCAAGTTTAATTCAAATTCAGTTTCGCGCTCTCTGAGATACTGTGTTTGATTACTAAATAAATGAAAAAAGACTTGTTTATAGTCCCCGATGTAATTGTAGGAGACAGTGACGCTCTTTTTCGAAATTACTAAATAGTGAACAATTTGGAGATACAGGGTTTCCACCTGACAGTAGCAGTTTGCTTGAATAGAAACGGAGCACATGCATGGGCCATGTGCTTTGTGTCATTAACAGGTCTTGGCTAAACACGATGTGGGGGTGCACGAGTGTTTGCGTCACAGAGTTGAAGATGTTTTTATTGCCAGCCGGAGATTGCCACCCCTAGGGTCTGAGGTTTGGGTCGGATGATACCCACTTCCTCCTACAGAGCAAACCCACCAATCACAACTTCCAGTCATCAACCTTCACACAACTAGTTGTCCAATCATGGTTTAGAGATAAAGATTTTCCTGCACTTTGGGGCCAGGCATGGACCTCCCACAGTCCTCTCTGGGTTGAGCCCATTCAGACATATTTCCACTCGTAAACTGTCCTGGGATAAGAGGAGGAGGCTGTAAACACATAGAGGGACAGCCTCAGAATGTAATTCTGCCCTGTCCCCACCATACAAGGGACAGACGTCCTACTTGTGGTTTTAGGAAATAACTGCAACCATATGGTGTATGTGTATGTGCGTATGTGTTGGGTGGACAAAACCTCCTGCTCTACCTGTTAGCCACAGGATCTGTTGTGCCAGAACTGTTGTTTTAATCAGATTATGAAGAAATGTGTGCAGCACAAAATAGGGCCAGGCAGTGCTTGGTACTGGTTTGTAATGCTTTCCAATAAAGTCATTGTTGGGAAAGACACTGTTGGTTCAACTCTTTTTTTCTTGGTGGAGTGAAATTGGGAGGTAACCTATATGATGTGACTTGGAAATAGGTGCAACTGAAGCATAGAATTGAATCTTCCTCCACAGGCTCACATGACATGGGCAATCACTGAAAACAGGTGCTGCCAGGAGGTAGATGAATCAGTTGCGTAAAACTCTTTGTGACACGCACCAAGAAGATGTCATATTTAACTTCTCAATCAGGAGTAGCAGATTTCTTTTCATCTAAACGGGCCAGTTCTTGGAACATGAATTCCCCCCAGGATCAGCTAATGATGATAGGATTTCTTGATGACTCTTTCCTTCAGTATCTATACTGCAAACGTAGCACTGGGTAGGCTCAGTTCATCATCATGCTTTTCTGTTAAATCTCTCATGACTCAAATCTCACACTGTAACTGAGGCAAACAAGCTAAAGTCCTTGACTCACCAAGTTGATGGTTGGCCATCAACACTTGTTGGGTTGTTGTTGGCTGTTTGTGGTTGAGAATTGGCCATAGTTTGTGCAGTGTGTCATGCACCGTCAGCCCTCATTAGCAGCTGACTGGCCGATTCAGCTTATTCAGTTGTAGGTAAAGGCCGTTGGTAAGAGAGGGCTTTCTGATTGGATGTTCAGCCTAAGTGAATCAAGTTTAGATTGGCAGCATATGAGTTGGTCCAAAGCGTTCTGACCATTGGCTTTGGTCAGCTCTAGTTCTTTGAGATCGGCTTTGTCTTTTCTGGCCCTAATAGTGTAAAGCGCAGACAAGCCCATGTGTCTGGGCTTATTTTCTTCATGCTTATAGCTTTGGCAAAAATTCATGTCAGCCATAATGATTTTTCTCTTGTGCATCGTAGAAGCCACCAGTTCTTCTACGCTTGCAACAGTTGTATTGATTAAACCAGCATTAGCCATTTGAATTTCGTCCTATGTTTTGCAACAGTTTTTTTTGATGTTTCAACAGTAACAGGCAGTTTTCCCAATGTGGTATCTTTTTGGACGTTGCTGGAGATAGACAGTAAAATTCCTCTCGTGTAATGTTGACTCAGGGCCCCAGAGCAAGTCTGCATGTCTGAGCTCTACCACTTGAACGTTGGATGGATCATTTCCTTTAGAAAACAAAAAGGTAAGACAGGGAACAGATGAGCTGATAACAGTCTGTGATGGCCTACTGTCTTGCTGTCTGCCAACACACCAGACAGACCTACAACATCTGGTACAGAGCTCTACACTCTTTCATCTCAGGCCCTTTACATCTGTATCTGGGTTTGCGTGTGCACATGTGTGTGAGTCAATCTAATGTTGTTTACACACTGTTTTGGTCTTGAGGTCTGTGTTAATCTTGCAACCATCCTTCACATCACTAACCACTTAATACGTTTTCAGGATGAATGTCAGGCTTGTAGTTGTGTAACTTGGGTGTTTTTGTTTTTTGTAGGATTTCCTGCTTTTTGGACACACATCATCTATCCATTTCTCCCCATCTTTCCAGCTGTTTTGTGTTTTCCCGATCACATCCGTGTAACCCCTATTTTGAGTCTCCGTGGGCGTGGCAGTGACTTGTTTTACTCTGTTATGCAGGGCTTTACCATGCGATTGACCTGAGAACCTCTCTCCTGTAGGAATGCTCCCTCGGGGGGCTAAAAGTTTAACTTACCATCTGTGACCTGTTAAACTCATCACCGCAGGAGGCAGACTCCACACCATAGCCAATACACTCCAAAGCCAGCCTGACTGATTTGCCATGGGCGCGCTTTTCCAAGTTTATTTATTTATTTTTTCATTATCTGAGTATTGTTTTGCATGCCTATTTCCAAGACATTTCCAGAAGAGATTCTTCGAATTGTTTGCATATTTTTTGTTTTCTTGACCACAATCTGGATTTTGCAGTAGGATTCAAAGAAATACTTGCAGGGAATTGATTCAGAACTGGGTAGCAGCTCGCGGTCAAGAATTTGTACTGAGAACCAAATTTGACCTTGTCCAAGAAATGGCCACCCAGTGTTAAAACTAGTTCTGTTATTAGAAAAATAAACTCTGAAAGTAAATTGGAACAGACCAAGCGCTCTCAAATCCAGTGTTATAGGTTCTGTGGCCATTACATTTTATTTGTTCTTAAGTGGATATAAGGGTCCAGAGATCCAAAAACACAACCCACCAGTTGAAAGATGTAGAGATATTTTCCTGCCTGTGCCACTCAGGAAAATAGAAGCTTCTCATTGCTTTGAAATCATCCCCCTGAATCCATCAAACGGGGGCAACATTTTTGGGGCCAAGTCATGTGCTTCATTCAAGCATCAACACTGACAGGAGAATCCTGAGGAGTTCGTCTGAGTGTGTTGTGCCTTTCAGAAACACATGTCACATTTTAGTTTGAAATCCATCTTCAGATGCTGATGAATGGCCCGGTTGTGAAATGGACAACACAGGGCATGGATATCAGGGCCATGCTCTGTGTGGCCATGTCCTGACACTGGTGTCCCCTTGCCACTCCAATTTTATTTATTTTAAACTGATATGAAACACTTACATGGTTCTTCCCTGTATGTTTGGAGGAACGAACGTCCGCCCCATGAAGCTCACCCAAATTGCCTTGGCGTCAATCTGAAAACAAGGTTGGCTTTCTTAATCCAGAAATAGGGACTTTGTTTGGGGATTTGAGGTTTTCTCCTGACAGCAGCCATTGTGTAGCATTTAGATCTGGACTGCAGACTCAGACCTTGTCCCTCTACCTTCTCAAAACCCAGACTAGCCCTCACTGCTTTGACGATGAAGGAGAAAAGCTCCCTGGCTCCAAGTTGAAGTCAGAAATAGAATCAATAACAGCAGTAACTTGATGAAGAGACTTTTGGGGCTGGAGAAATAAAAAAAAATGAAATGCAGTGAAAATATTATGAATAGAATTCCAGCATTACTCCACAAGCGTCCCTCTGCTCGAGCCTTTTGCTCCTGGTGGGGGGTTGGAGGGGTCCGAGAGCCCCCCGTCCCACCACGGCCACCACCACCACACACACACACACACACACACATACACACACACGCACGCACTCACTCACACACCCTTCTCAGCACTGGGGCCAACCACAGGAATGTGAGCCGCTGTCAGGAAGCCGTAAAGTGCTGACGCGGAGGTCAGCGAGCGTTTACACACATGTGGCTTTACTTTCACGACTCCTTCACCTCGCCTCTTCTCTCCTCCATCTCCTCTTTCTTGTTTTATCCTCGCTTTCTCTTCCTCTGTCCTGATGCTTTCCTCTTTTTTTTTAATGTTCTATTCTTAACACAAATGTCTGCTGTGGTGAGTGTGCCTGTGGTCCCAATGGTCCAAGGAACGGCACTGTGTCTATCTAGACGACTTCCTCTGATCCACCTGATGAAGCTGCAATGAAAAAACAAACAAAAAAAAAATTGCTCGGCATTCCAGCATTTTGTGGCTTTTTGGAGTGAGCACAACACAACATCTGCAAAACAACAAACACTTGAAAATTGATTTTGTTTGTTTTGTTGGCAAGGTTGCCTATTTACATTGCATGGGAAGTTTACCCCGTGCTATGTAGAAAAATTGACAATACGCAGGTCCAACATGCAAAATGGCTTTGAGGTGCCGAAGAGAGAAAAAGAAGAAAAAAAAACTGTTTAGGAGAAGAACTTCTTCAGGACATCTGGACTTGAGAATGAGTCTTGAAAAAAGTAGAATTCAAACCCTCCAAAGTCTTTCTGCTTTTTGTTTAGACAATTTATGTCATTAACTGAACCATATTTAGCACAGAGTAACCAGTAATGAATGAGAAAGAAGCAGGGAATCACATCCAAGTCTCCAATTTGACTTGTCTCTGTCCTCTGAGGGAAAGGTGCCCCGTCAGATTTATTCCATGGTCTTATTATGCAAAGCAAGGTGAAAAAGGGCGGACAGCTTCCCCTCATCAGGGAAAGGTCATCCAGAAAAGTTTCGGAGAAAGAGACAAGTAACAAAGTGATGTCAGAAATGTCAGACGTAATACGCCCGCAGGTGCAGCTGACATGAAATAGTTTATCGCCCACTTAAAGGAATTTCTTGTCAAGATTCGTCAGCGCTTTATGATCTCTAATAACAGAGTAGGCTGCAGACACATGGCCCAGCAGATATACCACATGCCTACCTTTTCCTGCTCAAGTTGTGAAAGTCCTGATTTCAGTAGACGCGCAGTTTAGTCTTGACATTTTAGAGGAAGCCCAGAAATTCCACAGCGCGCAGCTCGCAGGGCCAGGAGGGACATGTGGTTCTGTTCGGCCATAGATTGTAGTATGAGACCAGACGTCCAGGCGGGCTCGCATCTCGTCTGTTTTGACGGAGCCTTCACACGCAGGGAGGGAAGAGCTCCGCTCATCTGCTCCGCACATTCAGCAGACGGATCTTACTTCACCGTCTCTGCTACAGTCTTCATCCGCAGCCTCACTGACATCACCGCCTCTTTTCTAGATGATCCACGTGGTCGTTCTGCTTGGCTCCTCTGTTGCTGTGAATTTGTGTCTGGAATTGAATTTGATATTGGTGATGCTAGTACTATAATACGATTGCTTTCGTGACCTATGTTGAATGAAAGCTTATAGACCTTTTTCCACAACAGCCATTTTGACATGAAATAGTAGGCAAACACAGGTGTTACTGATGACATTAATGAAGGTTCTGTAAAACCCTTAATTAATGTGAAAAGTCTTAGTTGCAACATTTTTATCCATTTTTTTCGATTTTAGCAGTATGAAACAAACCTCTGTGAGCAAAATGTTCATTTGTTCAATCTGTAGTTTTACAATATAAAAGGAAATCATGCTTTGGCTCAGTCAGAACTATCAGATTCAAGACCTTATAACTAAAGAGGTTTAACTTGGAAAAATGTCAGCAACACGTCACATCTAAACTATTTCAAGACTATCAAGTGTTTGTAGCCTAAATTTTTTAAGCATTGTTGCCATTTTGTTTTCCTATAGTAAAACATGACACAGCACCCTCGTCTCAGGTGAACACTGTGCTCTGTTAAGTGCTGGAGTAGATTTAAGGCATTTTCAGACTTGATAGTTACAGTAGCAAACATGCAGTGAACAGTTGACATCAGTTATAGTAAAATGTAGCCAGATTTTGGATCATTTGTGCAACATTGAAGGTGTAGGAAAAGCTGTTTTTTCCTGCTTGTATCAAGTAGTTACCAAAAACAATGTAAAAATTAACCACTATATTACCAAGCTCTGGCAGCTCATCATGTCTTCACCTCTCTCTGCTGCAGTATTGTTTTGACTTTTCAGTTTGGTCTTGCATCCTGCTAAGGTGTGACCATGTTTAGGTATTCTTAGTGCAGGTAGAAACCCAGTGTGTCTTTCTGTGTCCCTCCATCAGCACTTCCAGACCATGCTGAAGACCAAGCTGAATGTGCTGACACTGAGGAAGGAGCCGTTGCCCACGGTGATCTTCCATGAACCCGAGGCCATCGAGCTGTGCTCCACCACGCCGCTTACCAAGAGCAGGACTCATGCTGGATATAAGGTAAGCACTTTTTAAGTACGGTTTGAAAAGTGCTATACAAATAAAGTTTATTATCATCATTTATTATTATCATATAAACATAAATTTTAACCACTAATCCAAATCTGAAACCTATAACAGCATTAGTGGAATTGAAATAATTTTCCCGTCAATTTTTCCGTCAAGTTTCCTTCTTGTTTTGGACCGACAACTAATGTTCATTTCCATTGGGCATTCCCCATCATTTTTTTGAGGTTTAGAATAATTACGTTGGATGCATGTGTGAGGGCACATGCACATGTGCGTGCGTGTGTTTTGGCATGGACGTGTTTGTTTTCCTTCCTTCCCTGGCTCTGCTAAGTGTCAGATGTCAGGTTTGATCCAGTGAGCTGTTTGACTCACAGCCTATTCTCTCCTCTCTGTCCTCAAAACTAAAACAAACAAGGCTACAGATTAAAATAGCAGGCATGCTCTGTTATTACAGAGAATACTTCCAACCAAGTAAATGTGTGTGAGTGTGTGTGTGTGCCTGCCTGCCTGTGTGTTACAATAGCAGTGCAAACATCACAACACCATCTTAGAAGACTGTGCACGTGTGTATATGTGTGTGTGTGTGTGTCTGTACACATTTTGTTTTGCAGTTTGTTAATAAGTTTCATAGACCATGAACCAGAATGTCTGAAAAATAACTGAAGCTTCTCCAACTGTCTACAGCCATCAGAAAAAAAGAAACATTTCAAAGTTGGCAGTTGTCTTCGAATTTTAAGGAAAAAAATAATTCCCTTTAGATTTTATTGCCAAGAAACACAGACATGTGGCAGACACAGACCCAGTGTTGTTTGTTGCTGGTGTTTGTTTATGTTTGTTGGATGACTGTACAGAGGGGCCTACACACACAAACACACATGCGTGCATGCACACACACACACACTCACACATGTGCCCACAGACACAAGGGACGTGCCCCTGCCAACTTAGAGAGCAGAAGTGCTGAGACCTGAGCAACACTTCCCAAAAGTTCCAGCAGCCCAAATGTGAAAATGAAGTGAAACTCAGTGAGGCAGCCTTTACTGGCAGAGCGCAGCGGTTTGGTCTGGCTCGCAGAGAGACACACACATACAGATGTACAGACAAACATGTTCATATGCAGGGTGTTCCCTGGCTTGGATTCAGGCAAAGGTGGTAAGTTAGCTGAAACACAACTTGTGTGAGTGTCCGTGTGTGTGTGTGTGTGTGTGTGTGTGTGTGTGTGTGTTGTGCATGCTCCTCTGGCCCAAGCTAACCTCGTTCCCAGGCTTTCTCCTGTGCACAGAAGAAAATGCCTGGATGAAGAGAGAGCTCATAAGACCCACCCACTGTTCTCTCATTGGTCTCTCAAGTTGTCCATCTGAATTTGATCAGTAAAGGGCAAATTGTTAAAGCTCCCAAAGACTTGTCTCTTCCATAGCCTGGTTGAATATTACCTCCAAAAGCTTCTAAATGATATACTACAAAACACTATTGACTTGTTAATTGGTTTTCCTTGTATACTTTTAGTATAGAAAACCATTATCTTACTAGCCATGATGAAATCTAATATTCAAACTATTTGAATGAGCCAGGCCAGTAAAGTAAACTTTCTGCTGTGGCTGTACTCATGTTTCAGTGCACCTTTCCCTGACGAGTTGCTGGTTGTGGCTCCTCTCTGAAACTCAGAGTGAAACTGTTTTACAGCCCCGCTCAAACCTGCAGGCACCCCAACCAGAAAGATAATGCCACAGTGCCCCTCTGGATTGCTATTGCTATTACAATGTGTTAATAAAATGAATGCAGCAGTGACAGAGTTCTATCCTGCAGACTGTACAGACATTATAGTGAGTATATATGCACATTTTTTGCCAACATGATGCACTTTTTTTCCCCAAGGCAGTACGGGTAGTGATTCATCATGCAGGGAAAACCCTGATATGACCAAGGCAGGAAGAAGACAAAATGCATGACATTGCTCCATACAGAGCAGAGACAGACAGGCAGACAGATATATTTCCAGACATAAAGAGTGAGACAGACAGACTTGAGCGAGTCCAGGGCCTGACTCATCTCTCGGCCCGTAGAGAGACAGGAAGACGGAGGCTTTGGCCACAGTGTGTGTTGCTGGGTTGCCCTCAGTGTTTGTGCATGCCAGTATATTTCCCAGACTGCTGGCGCTGGTGGGCTGAGCTGGGCTAGACTCAGTGGCCCTCTCTGTCAAGTGTGAATACCTCTATCCATCCACCCC
>OMLF01013462.1:37140-48537 GCA_900302615.1 Holocentrus rufus | reverse complement strand
GACTCCTGAGGAGGGAAGTGACTGTTCAATCCCTCCAATCCTGAAGATACCAGTGACACACACACACACACACACACACACATATATATATATATATATATACACACACACACACAGACAGAGACACTAATAAGGGCCTGATTGAAGTGATGATGTTTTAGGAACAAAGGAGTGAGACCTGGGTCTCAAACCCACAAGGGATGTGATCCATCAACCACGCAGTGACAGTTTCATAACACATGCATAGATAAAGGTGTGTATGTGCATGTGTGTCTGTTTGTGACGTGCTTTGTAGTTAGCTGTCCTTCATCATTTAACCAGTGGGAATCATTTGTGAGTGCAGCCCGCCCAGAGGTCTGTAAATGCGTACGCATGTGTGTGTATTTGCACACATATGGAGCTATGTATTTGCATTCACGCCTGTGTTTGCGACCCACTTGTATGACTTGAAGCCTTGCTACTGAAGTCTTGTCTCATCTTTATTAGATTTCTTACATGAAAGAGTGAATGTATGCATGCAAATGCACATACCTGTACATGTAGAGTTTAAGAGTCTGTATATGCATTAATCCATCTTTTACTTTGCATGGGCATGTGAGAATACTTTTATTTGTTTGTGTGAACTGTCTAACATTGAAGTCTCCTTTCATCTACTGAGTGTCAGGGGAATAAACATGAGTTTATTAGCTTGAATCATTGCTGCACAGCGCATAACAGATAACATGGCTAATGGTGGAAGATGCCATTCTGTGACAAATCAATGTGCAATGACTTCGCGAAACAACTAATTGAGGCATCTCCATGCAAAAGGCCTCTCCGCCTGGGAAAATGAATGGGACAGCGTCCCACGCCATTGATCATTGACTTGTACACATTTCTGGTGCTACGCATTTGATTTATAAAGACCCAGAAATATAGACCCACAAATGGGTCTATATAACTTGTGCACTCTTTAAAAGTTTGTGTCTCTTTTAATATATCTACGCTGTTCACAATAAGAAGCTTTTTTTTCTTCTTTTTTATTAACATTATAGTTCATGTGTGTACAAGAGATGATGATGCCAGAGACCAAGATGTTTGTCTCACCATTTATTGCTACAGCATGTCGTGCTCTTTTTGTGTGCCAAAGGTAATTTTTCATATACATTATATATTATATGAACCACAGTCTTGCATGTAACCTATTAATCAGCTTTTCCATCATGAAAGTCTATGACAAATGAATATGGAAAATAAGCATTTACTGCACAGATGATCAAGCAGTCTCCTTCTATTAGTGACGGGTCAATTCACAAATCAATTGTTCATTTGGATGATACTTAAAAGGTGAATGAGTTCACTTAATGAATCAATTCTGTGTATAGTGATGTTGGTTTTAACAGAGACAACAGAACAGACACACTAGGCTGGCAATAGTTTCTGAATCTAGCAGTCAGTAGGTTTTCATGCAGTGTTCATATAATATGTATATATTATATGATGTTATAAACAACTTATTATTAACTGCATAAAATGCACCAGCCGAGTAGAAAAATGAAGAAACCACGACTGCAATTGCTTTCTCCAGAGCCTGTTTTAGATGGTGTGCCTTATTTCTGTAGTACACTGAAATACAACTTTCTTTGTCTTCATCCTTTTAAATATGTATGTATGAGATTCAGAAAACTGGCAAATGTTGCTGATTTTCTGTCATATTTCAACTCTGATGAGAAAAATGGAACAAGTGCCCTACACTCAAAAGAAACTAACAAAGAAAAGTTTCATATGCACTACAAATGGCTTGGTTTCTTAAGCTTGTGGTGTGAATGGATGATGAGGTTATTTGCTTGCAGCAAAAGGTCAGGATATATGACATTTGGGTCTTTCCAGACTACCGCAAAGATATTGTTATGTAATTGAATTTTGATGGTAGGCACTAGCTGTGTTTCCAAATGTCAACGTATTTTTGAGCAAACTCTTGAAATATCACTAAAAATTAAATGTAAACAAGTTGTGCTTCCACAAGCTCAACTAGAACATTAAACTAGCTTCCTAAACGTGGGACAAAAGAGAATTGATTAGTACTGTGCGAGTTGTCCTTGCCTACCTCAAGCAAGCATAAAGTGGTTTTTGCAGTAAAGAGGAAATTTTACATAAATTTGCCATTTCCATTTTCTAATTCAATACAACACTTATGCTTGGATGGAAACGGGCAGCTGATACGTGGTGTTTTACTGCCATGCAAACACTCTTCGTCACAGTTCAGATGGCAATGATATAAAAAAAGAACATGCACAGAAAGAATCAACTGTATGATAAAGAAATGACACCGGCCATTTGTCAAGCAAAGTCATGCATGGAAATAGCGCGACACAAGCTCGCTCCAATACTGGGTTCGACTGATCTGTCAGGAATCGGGACGCCTCAGATGGATTCACAGCACTGCATCCACTGAAATGAACTGTGTCTGGAGCGCCATGTGAATCTGCATCCGTTATTGTTTTTTGATTAGGTATCTTTCTGGCTCAGTCGCCCATATGCTTCCCTCAAGACTCCACTTGTGTCTGAGTTTTGGCTAAGTAGTTGCTGTTGCAGCTTCCTCTCCGCTCATTTTCCTGCCCTGTCTCCCCCCACTATAACTGTCAAAATAACTAACTTATAAAATCCACTTGAGTAGGTGGAACAGCTACTCTGCTTGGAAGAAACAATGCTTCTTGGCAGATTTATGTTTTATGAAGTAAACTGGAAGATAATAGCACAGTTTGGGCTAGCCCACACCATTAATATTGTCTTTTTTATAGATTTTTTATGAAGCTGATATTGCCACATTGATTCTAATAGGCAGGCAGTGCCAACACCAGCAAGAGGGGAGAGACTGCCTCAGTATTTCAAATCATTAGTTTGTTATTTACTTAAAATAGATGGAACAGGTGCTTCCTGTTAGATTGTGGTCGTCTGCCTTAGTGGACCTGCAATGGCAGCAATATAAATTGACAAAAAAATGAGCCTTCATTTGTGGATTGCCCATTTATTCCTATAGTCTTCTAACTAAAAGTTGTAGAGAACTGGGAGGTTTTGAATGGCTGCAATCAACTTCCCCTCATCCAACTAGTATTGTTCATGACATGAAATCAAAGTGCTAGGGAAACAGAGAACAATCTGATTGGCTGTTGATGGCCAGTGATCACAATATTTCAATCCTCAATCACTTTTCTTGACCATGCACACATTGGCTGAGTTGTCCTGCTCGCGTAGCTTTATGGGAAATGAATGGCCTTCCAGTGACTTGTTGTTCACAGTTACAATGCTGAACTGAAAAAGTACATATCTTAAATACAATGACAGCCATTTCTAGGATAGCATGCCATTATGGGAAGTTTTCTACATCTCAAAAGGTAGAAAATCTTTGTTATGATTATTCTATTTTTCAACATTTCAACACACTTAACGAGACATTACAATCGTATCGTATCATACTTTTAAGATACACTACAACACATGTCTCAAAGAGCACACTGTCACGTCACATCACACAACACCACATTCACCAGTGACCTTCCACATATACACATGACAGTTTACATTTAGCAGACGGTTTTATCCAAAGCGACATACATGACACCGCACCATCATGCCATACATTTACACTGAACAATGGTACAGCCAACTATCCACCCATTCATATTCTCCTTCTCCTTTGGGTTTCCACCATATTGGCTTGAAACACTCGTACTACTACTACTATTACTACTACTATGGATAATAATAATAATGATTATACTCCAAACAAACACTAACATTATCATCAACATGCAGCTTAGCATCCCTGATTGTAAATGCCCGATCACCTTTCAAATTTAAGTCAAGAGTATTGAGTTAAACAGAAAACCAAATTGTATCTATCCATGCCAGTCCTGTGGAACTACTCACTTACATTATTACTGTCACATCAACATGCTACAGTTCCTTTTAGTGTGTATGTTGAACTGATCACAGCTTGAGGACAAGACTGAAAACACTGTGCAAAGAAGGAATATGATGCAAATATTGCAAATGTGTCAAAGCTTAAGATGTAGCAGTCTCATTAATATTAATGCGGCTGCATTGATACTTCATTCAGATCATCATCAGATCTACCATCTTGACAGATCAGAATCAAAAGCCCAATTGTTGTGACGACCAGATAAAGTTGGGATTTTTGCTCTATCTATAGAGTAATCTGGACTGCAAAATCAACATTAGTGTAAGGCAAGATAATAAACTGCCAGCTTCTGATTATGGGTCTTTGGGCCTCAAAGCTTAAAGCAATAATCTGCAGCATTTTTGTACAAACATTGCCCATTTTACTGCTCCCAATGGCTGATCAATATTGTACAATAGTGATTCAGTCCAGTTTGTGAAAGCGTTTGCATTTGCTGTTCTAAACACCTGGTATCAGAAATCCATTACTGTTCCTGTTGGGATACAAAAAACAACTCCACAGATAATTTGTTCTTAACCTGTAGAACACCTGACAGGAGCGTCGTCTAAATGAACACCCCTACTGTTGATAAGTGACGTAGTAGAAAGAGCGACAAAGTCCAAATGTGAAGGAGGTCAGGGTGGTAGATGGCTTTACAGAACACGGGACTTTACCATGGGACAATCGTGTTGGAGTCTCGAGTGAAGCAAGACTGGTGTTCGTGTCCGGGTGTTTAGGTTTTGTTTTTGTTCTGTTCTTTCCTGCATGTTTATTATTGTGACCATGATGATGAAGGTCCTTACCTTACCCTAACCTTAAACCAAAGCTTTTCCTAAACTTACGGCTTTAAGAAATGGTTCTATGGGTCGTATTCTTTGAGTCGTTTTAAAGGGCAGCAACAAACAGAGACAGAGGGATGAAGTGAGAGAGAGACAGGCAGAGATAAACCATTAAAAATTCAGGGATACCTGTGGATTTGGGTAATGGCTGCAGACAGAGCCGTCCAGTGTTCTTCCGTTGTTAAATTGTGGAGCTGTCACCAAGAGTTTCTCGAAACTGAAAGAGAAAGAAACCACTTATGAAATACACTTAGATCCCCTTTGGAGTGACAGACCAGCTTCTCACTTTTACTCGAACTTATCTAACTCATTTGCACAGAGATATGACAGAAATCACCTCATAAAAAAGTCCATGCACAGGCTTTCCCCAGTCACAGCAATATGACCACACATGCTCAAACACATACACACTCACATACAAAAAGAAATTCAATTTGATTTCATAATTAGATTAAAAAAAAAATTAAATAAAAAAAAAAGATGTCTGAACTGAAGCCGCTGAAAGTTGATATTTTGTGATAACACTGAGTATCTTTAAATTTTCACGGCAAACAATTCAGTGTTATCAGTATGAATTTTATTCCTGTCAGAGTGGAATAATCTCCTGAACAGCATTTACATCAGGAGACAATACACTCTCATTTGAAATGAGGACATAAACAAAAACAATACGACAATAATATCTACTAATAACAAAGACATCCAGACTGGTATTGATACATTCTTTGATAAATGTCCTCAATCACACTGCATCATGTCTATCATATCAGAAGTGGACGGTGCTCTGACTGGCTGATATGCTGTTTTTAATAAAACACAAATATCCACCCAGTATAGCCTAAGTTTTCTCATAATCTCACAGATGGCTTATTTAGCTGACAACTCCATTAAATGTTATTCTCATGAGCAATCACATGTGCACAGACTTTGTGTTGCATCACTGAACTTAAAAGTTTGTCATGATCTACTCCTCATGTCACCACCAGTGAAGTTTGTATGTAATGTAACCCAACTCAAAGTGAAGGCGGTTCTTTAGAATTCCAAACAGGGCAAAAAAAAAAACAGCCAAAAAAAAAAAACAAATAAATAAATGACCAGATTAAATTACTCTAAACAATTATTCCAAGCAATTGCACTCTGTATCCATCCATTTACCCCATTGTTCCCTGCTGATGACAATTAGATTGTCTCTGTCTTTTCAGTTATATAAAACATGACATTTATAATGTAACATCTTTCTCCATAAATGCAACATGAATGAACCGTCAAATATCTAGACTGACAATTGAAATTTATTGTCAAGGAACTATATCTATATAGCCGCCAATTGTCTGGCAGTCGTAATTAGCAATGCATTTGGGTGCACATATACTCCATGTTTTATACATAATTTATATAAGAAAGAAGAGAGGGCCTACTGAATAATTCTGTTTACCTATAAAAGATATTTTTTCACACTAATTGGTTTAATATTGTCTGTGATGACAACACAATCCATTGCAATATAAGAGAAGCATAACATTCTCCTGAATTAAGAAATATAACATTTTTAGCAATTCTTGGGAGCTTTATTTCATTATTTGCACTACAGAAAATTAGTGTTCTCTTCGCAGTCCATGCTAATTAAGCTAGGCATACTGATGTATTGCTGTACAGATGGACATAACAGATGATACCTTAACTTTATCCATCCTAAATTATTTATAGGTGTGCCAGCTGCATAAAATTAATAAAGTTCTATCCCTCTACCCTATCCTTCATGTTTGTGGATCTGAAGGGGCTCTGATGGACTATGTGGAGCTTGCACCTTATTGCTTTATCCTATCTATTTCTGTCAGATTTGTAAATATGAAAAAGCAGCGGCTGGGTAAAGTTGCTGAATTTGGAGCAGAGCTAATGCACAGCCACTTGAATGCAAAACCATTTCAAATCAGTCACCTTAAGGAACCCGCCTGCAGATCCTCAACATCATTATAGCTGTTCATTAACAAGGCCATGAACATCAACTTCATGTTTGAGAGTGGTTAAAATGAAGTCAGTGTTAATCGCACTATATGACCCTCCACCTCACAGCTGAGGAGGCAATAAAACTCCTCTTCAGTTGAGTCACCTGACTTCAAATTGATGTTATGGAGGGTACAGCAGGCTAATGTGGAAGCTAGTATGCTAATGCTATTCAGGTTCCTCGTGTGTAGATGTCTTAGCCTCCTGAAATTACCTGTGAGGATGCTAAAGACATTCTCATGACCACATGTGCAGCATTAAACTTTTGACTGAAGTGGCTTTGCCCTGCAGTTAAATGCCCATTGTTCTGGTAAGAAAAAAAGGTCACCTGGAACCGAGAATCTTCTTGAAGCAGCTGTTCAACATCTGATGACTGAAATGTCTGTGCTACCAGGGTGGCCGACACTGATATAACAGAACTGGCCTGCGCTGTCAAAGAAACCAATAAGCTGCACAATATGGAATTGTATTCTATTAAGGAATTCATTATTGTAATAGGACATTCATCAACAGCACAGATAATGTTAAAAAATCCTGCTGCCTGAAAAACCAACTAAATTATGTAAGGCCTGTCCTGTGGGCCAGGAAATGTAGTGTGACAGGTGAACAAAGAAAAAAGAATTCATGCAAATGCAGAGAGATACTGCATTTTGTTATGTTAAACCTGTCCCGGTATATGACTGTTGATTGGGCAGAGTCCATAGACAAAAGCAATGCAGGACAGGTCCAGCTGAATTGGAGTGCTTTCTGATTTCCTGCATTCCTTCACTGTTTTACATAATGTCCTTTTAAATGTCCTTTTACCATGTTTGCTACTTTTTTTCCCTCTATTTTTCAAAGGAAATGTATTGAAACAAACACATTACATCACATTGTAGACATCCACTATAATGTCTCACTGTATGATAATATAAGCACAGCTAAGGATTTATATATTGAGTTTACATATACAATGTTTTAAGTAGCTTTGACCTTTATTGTACAATTTAATTTAATTCAAATATAAATTTAATTGAAAGAGCAACATTTGGTTCCATTGCCATGGATAATAGCAGTGCACGAAAGAAAGAAAGAAAGAAAGAAAGAAAGAAAGAAAAAAAGAAACTCCCTGACCTAAACCCTAAAGCAGGCAAGAAAAAACCCAGAAGCCAAAAAGAAGGAAAATGGAATAAATCTTGTGAAGGATCATAGAGGGAGGAAACCCCCTTTCAGGCCAGTGTAATGGCTACCAAGTAGGTAATTATAAGTGGCATTTCTATAGCAACAGAGAACATGGCAACAAAGGCCACAGATGCAACATCTGCCATTTTTGCCACTTCCCTCAATGCTCTCACCCACTCATCTACTTGAAGTGAAACTCATTCTAATCAAGCTTAATGTCTTCTTACTGGTGGGGTCAGAGGTGGTGAGGAGTTGCAGCCATTTTTGGTGAGCTCATCTTGCTCTGGATGGTAGTGAAGGCCAATCCACAAGCAAACTGTTCATAAAGAACACATCTTTGAAGCAATTTGATCAAATCAAGCTAAGCATGAACATCTGTTGTCTTCAATCACTTCAGTGCTCGCTTACATCTCCCTTGCTCCCATTCCCCTTCCAATTACCTCTGGGTCAGAATTGCACTTGGGCTTACCTCATCTCATTCAGAGAGCGTACTTGTTCTTGTTTGCAGTATTGGGTGATTCACTGAAAAAGACTGTTTCAAACAATAGAATGAGGTTCAGTCCATTAATGAGTGAATGAGTGAACTTGTGTAACAAAGAACCCGGGATTTTAGTTAGGCATGGTTGCATTGTCATTCTCATTCCAGTTTACATTCAATGCTAATGTTTAAGGAACATCTCTATTTAAGATATTTCTTCACGAAGAGTTAACTGTAGCTAGGTGAATCCTTACTGAAGATTTGCCCAAGTCACTCTGGCCCAATGGCCAGGAGATGCCATTGCTTTGGTCTTTCACTCAGCTGTTATCTACAATGGAAGAGCAGGCAAGATTACAAACAGAGAGGTGCTCCATTGGTTCTCCACTAGTTCTGGAGCACCTGAAATCTTCTATAAACTTTTGATAGCAATGATGGTGGATTAAGTTCACACTGGTGAACAGTCGTAATGACAGTGACTGAGATTGGCCCTGCTGACATTTTCCTACAAGACACATTTACCAGAGAACAACCAGTGTATGTTCTTGTTGAATTCCCACCTAGTATTCTCTGCACCTCCCTTACCTAACTGTGCTTCGACAATTGAGCGAGCGTGTGACTGTCAAGATGTGCTGGTACCACCTTTTTAAGCAACTGAAAGTATACAGCGGCAAAGAATTTTCATTCTGAATGGAGATTGTTTAGGGAGATTACGAAGACCCAATTAGGGGAAATGGCGGACTCTTTATTTCCAAGTGTTTTACAAAGGCAACTGGACTTGCTTGAAGCTCTAAAAGACGTTCTACATTCTCGAACTGTCCTCTAGAAGCGAAATGTCTTCTAGCAAGTCCAGTGGCCTTTGTAAAGCACTTAGAAGTACCATGACCTGGAGGAATGAGAATCTTTACACACATACGGCAGACTCCTTAAACCACAGTGTGCGACTAGCTCTAAAAGATGGTCAGTACAAGTGAACACTTTACTTTTGTTCAACAAGATACCATTTGGTGGATGCTAATATCCAGTTCCTGACAGTACCAGCACCATGCATACATGTATTTTTTAGTACAAGGGAATTGATCCAGTGGGAACCAAACCCCTAACGCTGGAATTGTTAGGGATCATTCTCTCTTCTTCTGTGTCTGTTGCTCTCTTTTTTTCTTCCTCTCCTTCTCTCTCTGTCACTCTCATAGAAACTGACACACACAGTCAATCATGCATGGTGTTATTCCATCTTCCTGCAGGCTAGAAACCTCCCTCCTCACTATTAAAGAGACACAGAGGTACTGAGATAAGGAGGAGCTTAGGGGTTAGGGGAATACCCTGTCTTCTCCGAGTATGTGTGTGTGGCTGTGTAGCCTATTACGCTCGAAAGAAGAAAGTGTATGTATTTCGGTAAGAGAGAGTGAGTAAGAGAGGCAGAGGAATTGCAGCTCCCAGAATGCACCACTCCTCAGTCCTAGCCCAAGGACCCCTCAGGATCCTGGGACTGTATAAGGAATCATAACGATGATCACATGATCTCTAATTCATAAAGAAGAGAGGGCACAGCGAAGAGAAAAAGAGAATAATGATAGAATGAGAGAGAGAGAGAGAGAGAGAGAGAGAGGGAGGCAGAGAGAAACTAATTAGAGAAAATAGCTGGGTTTCCATTAAAGGATTTTTATGTGAATGTTAAATGGTTTTCATACTTACATAAGCTGAAAAAAAAGTTTTGTTAATGAAGAAATAATGTGCCAAATAGCAACTGAAATGCAGACGTAGTGTTCGGCTTTTCTGCCCTGGCTGCTCTGACAAGAAGCAGCTGGCTTGAAATAGGTCCAACATTAGCTGACAATATCAAACTATTTCTGTTTTAGTGGTCCACATGTTTTGTCACATTCAGGAGACCCGGCTGATGGAAACACATCCAATACCCCCACCGCCTGCCCCCCTCCCTTTTGTTCAAAATTCAAAAGCAAAAGGTTTGCATTAAATTCAGCTTACATAGGATGGCAACAGCGAATGACACAGAGCTAAATACTGCGGATTGTGTGAGCAGAGGAGCTGAAGATTGAGCAAACCTAAATTGAGTAGCTCTTTTTCACACAGATTTCGCCATGAAATGGGGCGGAATTTGGATGCATGTGCTTCGCCAATCAGGATGAGTCGACTCAAATATATGAGCTTTGACCCTATATAAGGACCAGAGCCCCTCACTCTCCATCCACCTTTCTTCAGGTTGTTGACTGTCAAGAATGAAACCATGAGAAGCACTGTTGAAGGATTATCCTACCTCCCCCAGTCTGAACACCACCATCAATCCTCACCAGTAGCGCTTTGAGTGCTTCAGCCCTCAACAGGCGATGGATGCACTGCAGTTGTACAGCCAGCCCGGTCTCATTCCCAGGGCTTCAAATACCGACGAAATGTCACGTCCTTCAGCATTTGATACCGCTGAACAAGGTACCCTTTATCGTCAGCTTGAGATGCGAAGTTTGATGTGATGTTGTACAAAGAGCAAAAGAGTCTATGCAAGTGGCACATTGGGGAGGATGGGAGCTTCCATGCGGGAGACTGGAGTTCAATTTCTGTGTGAACTGAGACCATTTTGGTGCCAAAACCTCGTGTTTTCCTAACTTTAACCAAGTCATTTTGGTGCCTAAACCTAACCAAACTGTGACCGTTTTGTCTTTTGACTGTGAGTGATGTGACAGTGACATGGGATAAAAGCGGGAAAGCCCAGTTTGTCACAAACTGATGAAAAAGGGTACCTTGTCTATTGGTATATGATGTGAAGGTGTGCGGCATTTCGTTACTATTTGATGCCCTGGGGATCAGAACAGGTTGGTACAACAGTGCATGGATGCTGCGCCATCCGTGGCACCAGCAATGATGGAAACACTTTCAGCAGTGTGGCGATGCCACCATCACCATTGAACATGCTGTCAACATTATCTGGGACTAAGAGGTGGCACCATGGCTGCAGTCCATCGTCA
>OMLF01013462.1:26211-37120 GCA_900302615.1 Holocentrus rufus | reverse complement strand
TTGCGACTTTTCGTGGACGAAAACGAGACTAAAACTACAACGGATAAAAATTACTAAATTGTGACCAGAACTAATATGCATTTTCGTCTAAAGACTAAGACTAAGACGAAATCTAAAATCGCTGTCAAAATTAACACTGGAAGGTGTCCGGCGTTTCGTTACTATTTGATGCCCTGGGGATAAGAACAGGTTGGTACAACAGTGCATGGATGCTGCGCCATCCGTGGCACCAGCAATGATGGAAACACTTTCAGCAGTGTGCCGATGACACAATCACCATTGAACATGCTGTCAACATTATCTGGGACTAAGAGGTGGCACCATGGCTGCAGTCCATCGTCATCAAGATGCCCAGATCTGGCCTCATGGATTTTACAAAAGTAGCGGTCTTGTTGCTGTGTGCCAGGGCATCCCTCCGCTGGACAGGGCATTGGCCATGCACTTTTCCTCTGCCTCTCCATCCTGCTTTGTGGAATGTATAGGATTGTTGTGGGCGATGAGTCAGGCTGATGATACAGCATGTTGTGGTCATGTCAGTGACATGTCAAGGCCTGTATTCATCAAGCTTCATCCTTCAAGCCAACAGAGGCCCGCTAGAAAGTGAAGCTTATGTGTGATGGAACAATGTTGTAACTATGAAATGTTGTTCCATGATTACAGTTCAAGGCCTCTAATGAGTTACCCTGTCACTGGGTGACTCACTGAAGAATTACACATGGTGAGTGAGGGGCTCTGCCTATAGGTTTGAATAGGCTCACCCTGATTAGCTGAGGACATATATGCAAATTTTAGAGTGCTAGGGTGAGTATATGACTCATTAAGCCAACAGAGCCCTGTTAGAGGGCTTCTTTTCACCACTGCTCAACACACATGCTCTAAACTGAATTGAAATGCTGACAAAAACTGAAGAGATAAGTGCTTTTTTGGACTCTTGGTATAATGGAATGGTGCTCATTAGATGTTTGGCTGCATGATGCAGAGAGATAGGCTTGGCTAGAACATATTTGTCGCAGCATTTTAATCTGTGCTTGTTTCTTTTCCATGTGAAATAAAGTCATTTCAGTTTTTACAATGAGAAAACAATGGACATTTATTACTTGCTGAGCACTACTGTTTTTGACTGGATCTTTAATTTATATTTGCCGAGACTTCCCATGCGTTGTATGCATTGTCTTTTGAGCCGAGATAAAACAAACCCTGTGAGCTGGTTCAGGCAGACAAAACTCAAGTGGCACTGTGCTCTGGATCACTTTAAACTCATATCTTTTATTTAAGTCATGCATAGCTATGACTGAATGGACAGAGATCCTGTAAGAATACACAAAGGATTCAGAAAAAGAGAATTTTACAATACTGTAGGTCGGCAGTATCTTATTTTAGCTTATTAAATGTGTTTTCCATAGATTGGAAGCAAAGACTACCAATAACATAAAAAAACCAATAGCTTACATTCATTTTGTATGTAACTGCTCACGGTTATGGCTGGAAATGATCATTTATTTCACTATAGTGTTGCCATACCTCCAGGTCTGCAACACATACATATACATGGATCTTCTTCCATCCGAAGTTCAGTCATCCATTAGCTGCAGTATGAGATGTTAATTTTAAATGTTCCCATTCAGTACGTGAGTTGACTGACTGAAAAGAAACAAAGCCCGGGAGCTACTTCAACGTCAGGGGTGCTGTGCTCCGCATCAACAGATGTGTTCGATCTTGTGTGCTGCCTTCACCAGTTGGTCTGTTTGAGCCGCTGAGCTCACCTGGTTCCTCTGCTGCTGCTTGCCCTTCTGCCTCTGTGATTGTTTCTGCTGCCAGTGAATCTCACACACTGCTTCATTGCCCAGTATCCACCTGTGGGCTCTGTTTCTTTATGGTTCCCCATGGGGAATGCATTGATCTATCCCCGCTCTTGCTGTTGCTGGCTTTAAATTACACCTCGCAGAGAGCAACACGAAACAGAGCCTTAATGCCAATATATAATTTACATTTATTCTTAATGTACTGACTGAAATACTACAGAGTACAGAGACAGGAAGAACAGTGAAAGAGAGAAGTTTAAAACAAAAAAGAAGAGAAAAAGTGATTGTGAATATGAAGTAGTTACTGTAGAAGAACACAACAACGAAAGGTAGACATCTGATAATTACCCTGCATAAATCTATCCGATTTTATGAAATTGCCTGAAATCTAGTTAAAGTTCCAAAGAGCACTTTGCTTTTTTAAAAATATTTCAAAACCAGAAAATAATCCCCAAAAAGAGTCAATCCTTGACCACTCTAAAATACCATAATTTGAATAAAGCAACGCAAAGGTGCTTATTGAAATATAGGGCAGTTAAAAAATAAATAAATAAATAAATGAATAAATAAAACACTTTGTAGAAGAAGATGATGATGATTGTATGGCTGAGGGTCTGGTTGCTGCAGATGAGTATGTAGCAGTCCACACACACACACATACATACACACACACTCACACACACTGATAAATGGGGGGAAATGGGAGAGCAATTTTTCTTGTACCCCAGTAAGAATAGCTGTCACTTCAGTGCCAACTAATGGAGATCTGAAAAACTTGAGGAAAAAATAAAGCAAAAATGTTGGTGACGGACTTTGATGCTCTAGCAATGTGGGGTTCAGCTCCCAATACAGCATTGAATCAAATTGAAAATAATTGAGTGTCACGAAAAAAGACAGAGAGGCATAAAGAGATAAAACAGGGAAAGGACTAAAAGTGGAAACAAAAAAGAGGGTAGAGACAAAGAGCACAAAAGAGGCTAGGACAGAGCAAAAAATGTGCCAACTAGCACATAACAAATAAAACCGTGCCTTGGTAGTTCAAAATAAAATCTATCAATGGTAAAAGTTTTCAATCCCTTTGTATTCTCAGTTTTAAAGCAGCAATAGATTTAGAGACATTGATGAATTTTATATGAATGGCTTTGGCACAGCGAACTGCTTGGCTTTGGTGTGGGCTCATGTGCCATGAAAACTCAAGCAACTCAAGCATTCATGCTTTTAAATTATTTACTAGAATAACAAATGTATATCATCTTTGGCAGGTTTTAGGACATCTCAAGGAATTTAATGAAGACCCGACCTGAACCTTAATTCGTGAAGCCTTGAGGTTTTCATCTCAACCCACTAAGTAAGATAAGATTTTTCTATATTTGTCCCTCTTTGTTCCCTCTCAGACTCTCATTCACTATAAATGAGCAATATTTCCTCTAAATGAGCCTCTCAAAATCCCCCAAGACACAAATGGTTTCAGTCAGAGGAACCTGAACCTCTGTTGTATTTAGGGACGCAGAATGCAATTATCTTGAAGATTAGCTTGTTTTATATTGTTAGCTTCAAAAGAATGATGTATGACCAAAGACCTAGCAATAAATGTTTATTGGGTAAGTCATGAACACCCAAGTTAGGGATAAAATATAAGTGGTTCTTGGGTGTAATGGCCCTTTCAACCCAGCAAGTGCTTTGAGATTTACTTTGAATGAAAGGCAAATTCAATTAAATTCATCCTTGTGCATTGGAGTGAACAAATAATACAATTTAGTTGAATAAAGGAGTGTTGCAAGCATCACCAATCACCAATAAAAACCTCTTATTCACAACTGTTTGCTTATTGTGAATGTAGTAGGCCACACATTCGCATGTACAACACAAGACTAGAACCTAGTCTATTGTTTGAATGTCATTCTTGTTTACTTACCCATAAACCACTTGGGCTGACATTCTCATTTCCCGTCTCGTAACTGGTCCTAACTGTCTGAATGTAATAGACTATAGTGACACAACACTCTTCATCAAAGTGTGTAGGCATATAGTGTCTAATTCCCAGCCAAGTGTGGTGATATTTAGTTGTACAATGGAACACACACACACACACACACACAAACGGATATGTGAACTCACTCTCTTGCGCTCTCTCTCTCCCTTACACACACACACACACACACACACACACACACAAATACACACTTGTTCTTTGCAGTGCCACGCTCCAGGAACAATCTGCTCTAATGATTTCTGATGTGATTGGATTTCGCTTCATGGCCACTGGGCTGTGTGTCCAATTCTGTCTGCTGCTGATTTGGTTTCCAATCAAGACCCTGTAACAGTGCGTAGGTTCTTAAGCATGGTGGGTGGTAAATCTATCCCTTAGTACTGACCCTCCATTCTGTCCTTTTGGTTTCCTTTTCCTTTTCCTTTTCCTTTTCCATCTCTTTCCTTTCCTCTCTGTTCTGTTCTGTTCCTTTCTGTTTTGTTCCTTTCCTTTTCTTTCCTTGCCTTTCCATCCTGCCCCTTTCCTTTCCATTCAGTTCCTTTCCTTTTTGTACTTTTCCTTTCCTTTCCTTTCCTTTTTCTTTCTGTCCTGTTCCTTTCCTTTCCATCCTGTTCCTGTCTTTTCCTTTGATACTCCTAGTACTCCTAGGGTCTGTCGCATTTGTCTTTCCTACTGCTTCTATCCATTCTTCCCTCACGATCAGTTCCTTTCCTTTTCATCTGTTCCTTCCCTTCCCTTCCCTTCCCTTTCCATCCTGTTCCCCTCCTTTCCTTTCCTTTCTTTTGATACTCTTCGCACTCCTAGGGTCTGTCCCATTGGTCCTTCCTACTGCCTCTACCCACTCTTCCCTCTCTATCACTTGTCTCCTACCAGGACGTAACTTGGAGGGAGTGAGGAAAGGAAAGGATGAAAGTGAATGAGAAAAGGAGGCCATGGGAACAATTGGGGCAGTTGTGTCCTTACAGTGTTATCAAAGTCCACGCCGATTAGAGACAAAGTGGCCTTTTATGTGGTCTGGTCACAGCAGCATGGAAAACTGTGATGAAAAATACTTCCTGATACAACACACTTGTGTTCCCTCAATCAAAACTCCCTAGAAGAAGACTCAGAAGCTGCTTAATTTCTCTCCCATCATAGCGCAGGCCTAGCAAGATGACGATTTGATCCCTGGTGACAAAGGAAAGGAGCAGATGAAGAAAAAGAAAAGTAGGTGGCATTTTAAGGGTAACGAGATGGAGCCATTCTTCCTGTTCTCACCATTCTTTTCCCTTTTCTACACATCTTTCTGTGACATTCCAACTTTCCGTTGCTCATCCTTTCTTTCCTTTTCTTGCCCTTTTCTTCCCTTTATCTTTTCCCCTCATCTCTCTTTTCCTGTCTTTCTGTCGTCCTACTCATTCCTTTCCTTTGTCATCTCCTTCTCTTTCTTTGCCCCACTTGTCATTATTCTCCAGTCCCCACTCTTGGTTGTGACTTTCTCAACATCACTTTCCTTCTGCAATTCATTTTCCCTTTAATTTTCTTCTCCTAATCATTCTGTTCCTTTCATCTTTCCTTTCCTTTCTCTGCCCTATGACCTTTAATTTACTTTCCTTTACCTAGTCATCATTCTTTTGGTTTCTGTTCCTCTTGCTTTCCTCCCCAGCATCTTCCCTTTCACTCCCTTCTCATCTTTACACCCACCTTTCTTGTCTTTTATCATTATTCATCTCCTGCTCTCTCATACCCCCTCTCAGCATTCCTTTCTTTACTATTCTTGCCTTTCCCTGCTCTACTCATCTTTATTACCTCTCCTTCCCCTTCTAATCATTCATTTCCTTCCCCCACTCTTCTCCCCTTTCCTGCCTTATCATTCCTTTTCTTTATTTTCCTGACTCATCTTCCCTTTGCTACCCCTGCTCAGCTCTCCATTCCTCTCCTTCACTCATTCAGCTTCCCTTTTTTCCCCACTGTCTTCTCTTCATTGCACTCCTTTCCACTTTCATTGGTGTCCCCTGATTAGATTTATTTATTTATTTATTTATTTAATATTTCATTGATCCCAATCATATCTTCTTGAATGGCATCAGTGTATCATCAGTCCCTCTGGTATGAATATAAAGGGAATTAATGCCAGCTCGCACACTGACTCACCTGTGTTGACAAGTTGCTTCATGAACAGAAAAAAATAAAACAAAATAAACACATACTGTACCTACATACATACATACATACATACATGAAAAAAATGTCATCAGAAACATCAAATATGACATTTGCTTCCACAAATTAATCCAAATGGATGTGATTAATTAACCCTATCAGGGAAAACAGCCATTGTTAAATGGCTACAAATTAAAGTTAAGACATCAATACAAGAAAAAAAAAAAAAAAAACACTGCCACAATCTAAAAAAAGAGAAAGAAAAGAAAATTAAATAAAGTGAGATGAGGTCATAACAATGGTAACATACAGTAAATGAAACTTTCTGGAAACTATCTTGTAGAATATGTAAATTTATCCCAAACTTAGATTGTATTTCTGAATGCTGATGAGTGATAGACCTGTTTCTATTGCATACAGATACCAAAAAACCCCAAAACAAAACAAAAAGAAACCAACAACAGCAACAAAAAAACAAACAAAAAAAACACATACAACCTCACATTTCAGGCATGGCAGTGTGCATTTTTCATTCAAGACACGTTGTCTATGTGTCAAATACAGTACAATTCAAGCAAGGCTAGAGCTATATTTCTGCAGGAATCTCATGATCCTTTAATCCCAGACTCTAATTTTACAGTTTCAAACTTATCTCTTATATAAGTCATATAGGCTGCCTTAACTTATGTGTACATCCAAAAAGTTAAGCCTAAGAATAATTTTGAAGGCATCGGGAAGGCTGGAGTTTTCAAATTGGATTTATGACCGTAAAAAACGGCATCTCAGCCGTTGTAAATCCCAGAAACTCTTCCTTAAATCATCTTGAATTATGGATGGCTGTATGTCATGTAGTACTCCGACTGATGGTGAAAAGTATTAGGTAAACATTGAGCCAGCCAGAAAGGAAGAAGGGAGGGATGGAAGAGAAGAAAAAAAGTTGAAAGAGGCGGATGCACGAACAGGGGGGAAAGAAAAGGAGAACGAAAAAGAGATGAATGATTGATAGAGAAAGAGGGGAAATGAAAGATGGAGACAGAGGACGAGACCTTTGTGTAGACCTTTGTGTAATTTTTGATACATCAATCTTACAAGCTCCAGGCATTTGTTTTGACAGATGAAATGCAGCCCAGGCTTGATGATGATGATGGTGGTGTTAATAAAGACATCGAATGCCAAAAATACTGGATACACATTGATACACATACATGTGGACACAAGTATATATGCACACATACTCATAAACACATGAAAACACACATGCAAGTGTTAATGTAGAGACACAAGCACTTGCACAAACTTACTGTAAAAATCTATGACAACTGTCCACACTAGAATAGGAGTAAAGTAGAAAAGACCTAGTTATGATTCTAGTCCCAAGTGGGTCATCGACAGTGTGAAAGGTGTATTTTGAAAAGCTGGATTTTTTACACCTTGTGTGGTTCATACTATGATGTGTTACATTCCAATGAAGATAACAATCAGGAATTACATTGAAATTATGTTTACCTCCGTCCAAGCTGCTGAACAGCTGAGCTGAGCATGGGAGTCCTGTCCAGTTGAACCTGTGCTGTAAAATCTAAAATCTTCCCCTAGCCACAGTCTAGTTTTTAGAGGTCCCATCTGCATTTCCAGGAGCTGAATAACACATTCCTTGTAATACTTTTTTGCAGGCTTTCTTTTTAAAAGGGCCTTAAGGGAATACAGAAAGTCCAGTTTTCCAGTCCATAATTGGGAGGTGGGGTTCAGCCATGAAATGTTGCTGAAATAAAGACAACGCCGCCAAATTATGAAGCCAGGATGGGTTTGCTGTATGCGCTACCATTATGGAAACTTTGTTAAAACCATTGGTTGCTATTTACTTTTTCATGGCCCTGCTGTTTGTTCACTCACAATGCCATATCCTATCTCAAATCCCAGAATGGAGGTGCAACTTAACATACAATAGCTTCTAAGGTCATTGGATAGAGTCTAAGAAATCTAATCCTAGCCATAAAGCAAGACCCAGAAGACATCCATCTAGGACCTCTGGGAAACTCCCCACACTTCCCTCACAGGCAGAAAAGGGATGGACGCTAATCAGGGTTCAATTCCTGCCCATAGCTCTAATTTGATCCTTTTATTCTGGCAGGCAGAGAGTCAAGCAAAGGAGAGACCCCAGAAGGCTTCCTTTCCCTCTAGAATTTAGGAATCCAAGAGACCCAGTCCACTTCAATAATGGTGTCCAGACAGGCAGAAGAGGTGTGGACCCTAATCAGGGTGCCATTACTTAATTGTCTTTGTTGAACCCTATTTGGGACATTCGGCCCAGACTGGCTGAAAAGGAAGGACCCAAGTAGAAGAGTTTATACTAAATTGCCCCTTGAACAAGAAAAGGCAACAAGTACAAGTGGGAACTGCTCAACCCAGCAAACTTCTTCCAGTCCACTGGGCTGCTGTCTTGTATGTGTATAGTAAAAATATGAAGGATTTCACATTATTGGACTGGCACTACAATATTCAATTAGCCTTTTCTTGCTAAAATTATGTCTTGAGAATGGTACCAAGACAGTTTATGGAATCTGCACGTGACCAAACCGGATGAATGCTTCATAAAAGACAAAATACTTCGACATACTTGAATATGCCTTCATACTATCTGAGGAATGTCTACAAAGCCTTTTATTACTCCTGGCGGAATATAATTGATGAACATATGTTGGCACAAAAGCAAAGACAAGTGTGAGAGACAAGTGGATAAAAGGTGAAACACCCAAATACAATGGCAAAAAATAAATGTAAATGGATTCGTATCAAAAGTGTTATGACCCCAAAAGACTTTAACAATGACAGTGACAATGATGATGATGACCAATAGTGTTGATGTACTTGCACACCTGACTATCCTGGAAGGGGAATCCCCATCCCCATTGGTTTCCTCCAAAGTTTTTTCCATGTTCTCATTGAGATCTAAGGTTATAGGATGTTGTTATTCCATTTATTGTGTTAAAATGTGAAGCCCTTTCAGTCTGTAACTGTGACGAAAGTCTATACACATCAAGGGCCATTCCAAAATGCTAAGAACAATTTTGTAAGCAGATTTCTTAGGATAACTCCTAACTTTGGGGGGTCGGATTTTGCTGCAGGGCCCTCAAGATCTTTACATCTTTAATATCTCTTTTCCGACTACCTCCATGACAGGGCGAAATCAGTCAAAATGCCAGCTCTGCCTCTACCTTGTGTTCATAGCTCCGTGTCTGATCATTTGTCTTTCAAAAGGTTCAGCACATTGCAATGAGAGAAATGGAGACAAATGGTCCCCAAATACATTTTAAATAACTTGATGTGGATACCACCCACTCAGTATTGAGGAACCCTACTGAATATATCAAAGAGAGGCAATAGACAAGGGAGCTAAAAGCTTTTGTCCTTGATGAATTCTATTCTACCATACTTCTTTTTCCCTGCAAGGCAAGATTTCCGCCAGGGAATTGAATCCTCTGGAAGTTGGCTTCATCAGACTCAGCAATGTGTTACAAACAATGCATATTCATTTACCAGTACATAAGATCTTGTGTAACTACCCCAACTGGTATAATAGGTTAAGGTGAGCACCTACATGAAGCCTGGCTTGGATGTTTAAGGAAGGGGAGTTGGCTGTGGCAATGTCTATCATTGGGGTTATCAGGCGTACACGTCCCACGAAAGATGTTTGGTTGATTTAAGGCATTCACACTCAGTGGTAACCTTGGACATGCCAGAACTGCACCTGTCATGCATCTCTATTATAATATCTGGCTTAATTATGGATCTTTACAAATGAACAAGACTACCATCCAAATAACATCTCTCTACCACTGGAATGATGCTGTTCCACAGCTCGACCATCTGTCCTAAGTTCAACATCCATCAGTGTGGTCTTCAGGTACTTCTATAGAAAACTCCAGCCAACTATGCAAGGATATTCTGTCCCACTCCAGTGGCATTTGGGTAGAGTGACAAAATCAGTGAATCATTGTCAGTAATCGCTTTGTCATTCCTTGTAGGGATTTGCAGGTCACCTTTATCTTAATGACATTGCTGTCCATGGACTTAACCCATGATGCAAGTGTTCACAGCTTCTAGAAGCACTGGCATACTAGCACCTCTTGCTCAATGATAAAAACTACACAAATTTGTCATTGCATTGATTGGCTGATGGGCTCAAACCAAGATCAAAACCACTGCATAATTCATTCATCTGTGATGTTAATATACCACATAGATTTTGTTGCATTTTGCCCCTCTTTCTTTTGCTCCTTGCCTTTCATTCTTTACTGTGCACATATGCTAAGATTAGCATTTACTGTACAAAATAATATCTATAATTGTCTTTACTGTATAACACACAACTATGAGTCCAGCTGTGTGTGTGGTCACAAGTAACTCAATGAGGGCGAGATAGTACTAGCATTGCTTGGGTTAAAATTTCTGTCATCCATGCCGACAGAATCTATGCATTGATGGTAATCTAAGGTGCTTTAATTAAAATCATTCACAGAATGGCATATGTCATATTACAGTTTTGCAGGAGGATGTGGGTGGACTTTCACTATGACTCTGTAGGATACGTTAGAGGTCCCCTGGTATATTGGCAGAGGATTTAGTCACAGTGAAAATACTAGAGAGGGAAAATGCAAGGGAGGAGGAAGTTAAAAAAGATATTACAGTGGAGTTTAAAAGTGAAAAAATGAAGAGAGGACATACTTGTCATGGCAGAGCCATAACTGGTGATCCAGTTAAATGACAGGATGTGAAGCCACCCACTCAAGACTGGGACCCTGTTGACAAAGCATTGGGGATCAAGGAGAGAGAGAGAGAGAGATTTTGACTGCTGGCACAGTTGTGGATCCACCTACTCAACAGTGGGACCCTGTTGAATGCATCAAGTGGAAGAAAAAAAACTTGGGAGCTGAGAAAGAGTTGTTTTGTTTTCCTTTGTTGTGATAATGAGGTTTTT
>OMLF01013462.1:14231-26191 GCA_900302615.1 Holocentrus rufus | reverse complement strand
GTTAGAGGTCCCCTGGTATATTGGCAGAGGATTTAGTCACAGTGAAAATACTAGAGAGGGAAAATGCAAGGGAGGAGGAAGTTAAAAAAGATATTACAGTGGAGTTTAAAAGTGAAAAAATGAAGAGAGGACATACTTGTCATGGCAGAGCCATAACTGGTGATCCAGTTAAATGACAGGATGTGAAGCCACCCACTCAAGACTGGGACCCTGTTGACAAAGCATTGGGGATCAAGGAGAGAGAGAGAGAGAGAGAGAGAGAGAGAGAGAGAGAGAGAGAGAGAGAGAGAGAGAGAGAGATTTTGACTGCTGGCACAGTTGTGGATCCACCTACTCAACAGTGGGACCCTGTTGAATGCATCAAGTGGAAGAAAAAAAACTTGGGAGCTGAGAAAGAGTTGTTTTGTTTTCCTTTGTTGTGATAATGAGGTTTTTTTTTTCCTGGGTGCTTAACAGTGACGGAACCATCGCTAATATGGCACAACTACACTGCAAAAAGTAATTCAATTTTAATTTTCTTTGCGCAATTGAAAAAACTGGTGTGTCATATATAACAATGAACATATTGATTTCAAGAACATGTGAAAATTGCTTTGTATGTTGTCCTCTCAGCAGATTTTTCACTTGACTGGAGGAAATTTTCACCTGTTCAATTCCAAATTCAATAATAGCCTGAATGATGTATGAACATGCAAGTTTTTAACAGATTACTGTTAAAACAATAACCACCATGACTCTTATTTGTCTTAAAGGCAACATAAGAGAAAATGATCAAGATCACAAGCAGCGGCCCTGAAAATCTTACCTCTTGCTTTCAATTCTAACAATCTTGGGAGTTTTTGGCACAAGCTTCCAAACTCTCATTGTGTCTTCCTTTACAGTGGCGTGGTGTTACCGATAAGCCACACTTCAAAAGCAAGAGTTGACAGAAAGCAGCTCATGGGCACTTCAGCATTTAACACTGATGGTTTGATTTGACATTTCAGTTACTGTGATACATTTGAGAAGAGAGAGGGAAGCCAGGGGATGGGGAGGAGAGGGAAATGGGTGCGTTGGCTTTACCTCTGCCTCTCCATCACTGTCATTGTTTGCTGAAGCATCCTATTTTAACGATACTAATTCATTACATTGTAAAACTGGTCCATGCAAGACCCACTTTTTACAAGCCTGCCATATAGTTACTCCTTTACAAAACAACAAAACTGCTGGTAGATTCACCTCGTCCAGTCTGAACAATGCTGCATATAATAATCTGCAAAGGAGTTGATGGACAGACACTTAGCTTTGAGTTATAATACTATATTTCAGCCTACGCTTTCAGTATTTGAATAAACAGCCTGCAGTGCTGATGCAGGACATGCAAAATGAAGGATTTCTATCATAGCTACCACTAATAGAGCAAGAATTATTTCCTTCCCATCAAATAATGTAATAAGATTAGTTTACTAAGCAGTACATTAGCTTTATTACATTATTAGGCAAGGTCACATGAAACATTGACTTGCATTGATGAGAACACAGACCTGACTTAATACAAAGCAGTGCATCAATATGTCAACTAAAAAGAACAGTAAATCATTACAGGCCTGTGGGTGTGTGTGAATGTAATAATGACTTTTACATATGTAAGAAAAATGTTCACTGGCTTCTTTCCTCAGCTGGGTGTGTGTGTATGTCTGCATACTCTTTTATGTGTAACTGTGAGTGTGTGCCTCTCTACAGGCATGTGGTTGAGTTTGTATACCTGTATACGTGTTGCAATATGTGTGTGTGTGTGTGTGTGTGTGTGTGTGTGTGCCCTAATCCCTCTATTTTCCTGAAGGCTGGACAGAAAATGTCAGGAAGTCAAAGCTATTAGAGTGCAGAGCCGACCTTTCACTCATCTAGCTTTGTTGCTGTTGCTGCTGCTGCTGCTGCTGCTGCGTGTGAGTGTATGTGTGTGTGTGTGTGTGTGTGTATGTGTGTGTGCATGTGTGTATGTGTGAGAGTGTATGCATTTGTGTGTGCATGTTAAATGTCATGACCTGTGCACTATGAAGAAAAAGGGAAATGGCATGTTACAAGTAGCACATTTAGGTCTGCACGCGCATACACACACACACACACACACATACACACACACACACAAAATATATATACTCAAAATGGCACAATATATCAACAATGTCAGAAAAACAATGCTTGGTTTATTGTTTATGATGCAAAGTCAACACTTTATTGACTTGTTATTATGTGACGGAGGAGAGTCATATCATCTCCTTTATGCATTACAATTCTCTTAAAATTAATATTAACTATTAGTCAAGTGTAATAAAGGATTGCTAATGTTGTAACTTCATCTATAAGCCAACTTTTCTGGCCCTTGGTTAGAGCCATGAAAAGCTGCCGACTTAGAGTAGTTCTTCTTCTTCCTACTTAGGAAAATCTTTGACTTGACTCCTGCCTGTTCAGGATACTGAAATACATATTTAATGATGGGAGAAGGGTTACATGAAAAATACAGAATAAGAGTGAAGGTGTGGGTAGTTTGAGAAATTCAGGACACATCTAAGACCAAGGGCGCAATCACACCTGCAGTTGATTTTCTTTGGTCTGAGCCTTAGTTGAAGAGTTTGCTTTGTTTAGGATCATGCTGTTCAATTGCAGGCAAACCAAAGCTTGTTCACAGAAGACACATACACTCACAAGTAGATTGTTTATTGGACATGGAGTTGGAGTTTTGGTAATCTGTCATCTTGCAAGATAAGAAATTTAGTGCCACTTGAGCTCGAAGGGCATTACTCTCAGCTGCCCAAACAAACGATCAAAACTCAATTCATATGGGGTGGTGGGCCAAATTACAGCTGCAAACCATCCATTTGCATTTATATATTAAGGGTAAAAATCAAAGACCAACTTGTTGAGAATCCCCAGTCTCTAAACAAATTCCGCTTGATTCCCAGAGGCACAATCATCTAGGAATTCCTGGATAAATGAACAAACCTAATGGAATTCCCAAAGCTCCTTTCTTTCTTTCCATTCCATAAATCCCAGACAAATCCCATTTGATTCCATCAAGGCCCCTATACCTTCCGAACTCTGGTTGCCGATAGGATTCCATTTGATTCCCAGTGGTACAATGTAGATCTCTGGATTTGAGTCTCACTTGATTCTTTCTTTGGCCTGAGCCTTAGTTGAAGAGTTTGCTTTGTTTAGGATCATGCTGTTCAGTTGCAGACAAACCAACGCTTGTTCACAGAAGACACATACACTCACAAGTAGCTTGCTTATTGGACAGAGTTTTGATAACCTGTCATCTTGCAAGATAAGAAATTTGGTGCCACTTTAGCTCGAAGGGCACTATCCTCAGCTGCCCAAACAAACTAAAGGAATAGACCCTCCAGAGTTTGAAAAAGACACTCCAAGCATGCTTCGTGTATACAGTGGGGTACCATGTACAACTCAGATTGTGGTATAATGTTCTTTCATATAATGTTCCATTTTGACAAGAAAACGAAAAATCTGAAGGAGTCCTCCACCTAAATCACAATACATCTGGGTTGGTGGGCCAAATTATGGCTGCAAACCATCCATTTGCATTTACATATTAAGGGTAAAAATCAAAGACCGACTTGATAAGAATCCCCAGTCCTCAAGCAAATCCCACTTGATTCCCAGAGGCACAATCTTCTAGGAATTCCTGGATACATTAACAAATCTAATGGAATTCCCAAAGCCCCTTTCTACTTTCCGTTCCATAAATCCCAGACAAATCCCAGATGATTCCTTCAAGGCCCCTATACCTTCCAAACTGGTTGCCAATAGGATTCTATTTGATTCCCTGTGGCACAATGTAGATCACGGGATTTGAGTCCCGCTTGATTCCCGAAGGCCTCTACACCTGCACGTCTCAAATGCCGGCTGATTCCCACAGCCCTTCTACCCTACAAGGCAGTGAATCCTACACAAATCCCCACTTGAGTCCCAATGCCTCCTAATGTGTTCCAGGTTGCGCCTCGTCAATACATGTAGGAATCCATTTGTTTGCGTAAAACCGCTACAGGCCAACATAGTTTCCTATTTATTATTCACTCAGCGAAAGACACCTTTAAAGTCAGTTTCTGAGGCAAGTCTCAGTTCCATTGTTACAGTTGTCACGAAGCTGTCAAGAAGCCATCGGTCACATGTCAGGTTGGGTATTCAAGCTAATTCCCCAATCTCTCACGGCAGCAGCTCAGCACAATTGCACAAGCATTTTACCATGCTGTGGTCTTACACATGCAACATTATTCTTTCCATATTGTAATTCTTCAATGCATAAAGCCCGTTTGATTCTCAGTTACCTCTTATATCTCCAAAGTAAAATGTATCTTGAGAGAATTCCAAATTCATTTGCAGGTGTGTCCTGTACCTTCAAGAAAATAAAACCTACCTGACTGTCTTTTCCAGATGTATGCCCCTCTTTAATGCTGCCTCTCATTCATCATCTCTTTTTCTCTGGATGTTCCTCCAGATTCCCCTCTTGCTGCTCCCTGCCCAATTCAAATGTTTACTGTGTGCTATTTGCCTGGGGGGGATTTCCATTCTGACTGACATGTGGTGTAGAGGCATGCTGGGGTTTAAATTGGAGAGAGTGGGGGGAAAGTGTAAATAATGAACAAATCAACATCTTATAATTCCATAGAAATGTGACATGAATCAAATAGCGCAGTCCCGGCTGGAGTGTGTTTATTTCAGAGGGAGAGGGATAGGTGTGTGTGCGTTTTATGTGAAATGCACACATACACATATGTAAGTCTGTGTGTGAGATTGTCTGAAGGCGTGTGTGCAGGTGTACACATATCCAAGTGTGTATGTGTGTTTTGCATAAGTGAGAGTGGTTTAAGGCAAGGTTTGGTGAGTGCATACATTATATGCATTCAAGCCTGTGTGTTTGTTCTTGCATGACTTGATGAGTGAATGAATTGCTATGATTAAAGCAGACAAGATTGATTTTCTGTGTTTGTGTGTATGCTTGCTTGTGCGGATGTGCATTTTTGTATATTTTTCCATTTCTCTAAGGCCCAACATGAGGAAAATCCCTGTGAGTGAGGAAATGTTCAGACTTCACTTTGAAGAGGGCAACTTTAAGATGAGGGGTTAAAGCTATTTTCACACATTGGCGGCTCCAAATAGCAAGAGGCAACAGTTTGAATTTTGAGAGCTTGGATACACAGAATCTTGTAAGGCAACATCATGCTCATGTGTACCAACCTGGCCGGTCTGTGATGTTTTATAAATAAAGAAACTAAAGGGACAAGAGAGGCAAAAGATCTAACATTTCCCACAAAAGTGAAAATGTCTTCTTCTGAGGTAATTTCATATCTTATTTTTATTTGTCAAGCACATTATCATAAAATTTGTACACATTACTTAGATTGAAATAATACCAATGTGATTATTTTATATGAAAATGTTATGTAGTGGATCTTTAAAGGTGCATTATGCAAAATTAAGGATCAATCAAAGTAAGGACCATTCAAGTCCTTGGAAGCACATAAACACAACTTTGTGAGTCCTTGATGAGATCCATGTAGACTCAACCATCAAATTTTATGCTTACTCTTCTTGTATCTGAATAGGCCTCACTTCTTGGCAATTTTACATAGCGCACCTTTAAGGTTATGCCAAACCTGTACTGTGTAAGTCTGTACATTAGCAACACAAAATGTCAGTGGGAGGTATCTGTTAAAATTTTGAGAACCTCAGTAGAAATTATGCAACATGTCTTCTGAAGACGAAGTGTCTTTACTGTCTGTTGGTGTTGGAGGTGATTCATCCATTGTTAGTGAACTTGCATTCAGCTGCTGTTTGGAAGAAAGTTTTTGGTTTGGCTCATTCATTTCTTTGCTTTCGGAGAGGGATTCTCATCAGTGATCACCTACACAAAAGTAATAAAATTCAAGATTCAAGATGCTTTATTGTCAATTAAGTTGCACAAGTACAAATGCGTGAAAAACTTTTGCTGGGAATAATCTAGGCAAGAGAAACAAATCCTTGTTGCAGCTCAACTTGTAATTTAGGTTGATAAAAGAAGTTTTTTTCTTTCTCTCTTTTTTTCTAAAATCATGACTATAGTGCAGCTTTAAGTGTTGAGACCAGACATTTTATTGTATTAATAAAAACAAGTGTATGAGTCCACATTGCTGTGCATTACCTTGTCTTAAACACACACACACACACACACACACACACACACACATACACGTTACAAATGGAGCATGGCAGTCGGAATTCTATAATGGAGTTTCTGTATCTGCATGTTTGTGAGTGTGTGTTCTCACAGCAGGGTGAGTGTACTTTACTTGGCTGAAAACACACTCTAAGCATGCCAGTCAAACAGCTGTAATCTACTCCAGTATTTGAAATTAACATTTTGTACTACTACAAATATGGCTACAGGGTTTTAAAATTACCAGCCATCCTGAATTCCTACAATAAACACCCACTGTATCAGTTCCAATAACTGTTTTTAATTTTTCCTGTTAGGGGAATTGGAGAAACAGAGTAAATTCAGTTAAGAAAAAAAAAAAATATGTTGCATTATGTAAATAGAGGCCTACCTACCATTTAAATAACCCCCAAAAATCACCTTTAAGAGTGCAATAATATATCTAGGCATTATGCTGATGTAATCAATGACACTGTATGATCAGTGGTCGAAAAGAGCAGGTTTCTGTAGATGTACAGAGGTAGATTGAAGGAGATCTGCAAACCCAACATTTAGAAAGCTAACACTGTGACAAGACCGTTTTTTTAAGTGAGGCCCTGTTTTCCAAGCACAGAAAATGAGACAAGTGATGGACTAAGCAGCACTATGAGCAGGGCTGCTTCATGTTTGTGTGTGTGTGTGTGTGTGGAGAGAACTGAAGATGATGCACTGCGTCTAGAAACGATTTCAGATATTTACAGTCTGTATTGAAAAACCTGTATTGTAAATTACGGCCTAAGGAGGAGTGCGGCTTCACCCTGCGTCAAACAGATGCAGTGATATTTATGGCCTGTGTAGAACTTGATCCATCAAGTTCTCCCACTAAGTTGGCTGCAGATTTACCCAGCAGAGTTATTTTTTACATACATTTGGCATACATTTGGCAGATTGGCATGTGTTTATTTCAAGCCTTGCTTGTATGTAAAAAATGTATAATATGCGCACCCACCCAGCCTTGAGCCATTTCAAAGGCAAAATTCATTACAGTTGTCTGCATCACCGCCATTTTCATCTACAAGTTTAATCTTTTCCCTCCATAAAACAATAAAATCACAAATTTTATTATAAAGGCAATCAAAACCAATTGTTTATTCTTTGCTCGTTAATTATCGGAATATTCCAACGTTTTAGACAAAGTACCCTTTTTCAAAGAAGTTCAATACCATTTTCACCTCTGTGCATCCACTGGTTCAGTTCTTATGGTTAGCATTTCATGTTAGCTTAGCATAAAGACTTGAAGTCTACAGGAGTCATTAGCCTAGCTCCTTCAAAGTGAAAAAATAAACCTCACAGCAACTCTGAAGCTGTCTTATTTACACAATGTATCATGTGTACAGAAATACACGCCTTGAAGTTTTTTTTATAAAACCGAGTCATTTTAGAAGTTAGATGGTAGGATCTATAACCGCTGAACACGTGTTCAATGGTTATAGTTCCTATCACCTATAGATCCTGCCATCTTACTTCTCCCAAAACAACTCTCATTCTTAAAAAAAAAATCAAATGTATTTCAAACATGTCTTATTTACACCATGTATCATACATTGTGTACATGAGACAGCTTTGCAGGTGCTGTGAGGTTTGTTTTTTCACTTTGACTGAGCAAGGCTAATGACTCCTGTAGACTTTAAGTCTTTATGCTAAGCTACCACAAAATGCTACCTATAGGAACTGAACATGTGAACGCACAGAGGTGAAAATGGTACCAAACCCCAAAATATTAGAGTGTTAACATTGGCGATTAAAGGGGTATTGCTTGAATGTCATGGATGCATGGATTGAGCTCTTTCATTTGGATGGATCATCACTGACAAGATCACCTGCCCCCAATGCCAGTGCTATTTCAGTGCTCTGCGTACATCATTCCTGACCAATCACAATAGCAGAGTTACTATTTGCTTTTCCTTTGAGTGGCTACCAGTGTACAGTTAAGAATATTCAGCCCATTGATTTTTCAGTGCAATCAGGGTTATACAAAACAGGTCCAATTAGGAAAGCACTGTTAGCCCCATAAATCAATAAATTGAAATGGGCACCTGGCTGATGAATGGATATGAGAGAAAACAAAAGCTCCTGGGTCATACAGGGCTGTGACCTTGTACTTCAAATGTTATGGGTTCGATGGATTCCTTTGATCTTCATTTTTCACTCCACCTTTTGAAAACACAGGCCTGCTTTTACTTAAATTGCTGCCTGTGATTGCTACATTTCATTCATTCATTTCTTGTAGTTGTCTTGTGCATTTGTGCTTTCCTTTTAAAATATACAGGTACAGTATATTGGTTTGGCAACTTGTTCATAACCCTGTCCCATCATCACCACATTGGTAAATGCTTTTTTTGTTTTCACATTTTGGGGGGGCTATGAATTGGTGTGTCTCCTTTTATCACATAGTGACATAGTTCCAAATGGATGCTGGGATTTCTACCAAATTTGGTGGGAAAGTTGGTCATGGGCCAAGGAAGAAGGGCCTAACTTTCCACATCATTGACCGAAAGGCGACATGGTAGAGGGTGTGTCACAAAACCTCACAGCTACTTCTCAAAACTTTGACAAGGTATGTCATGGACCAGATAAACTTTTTAAGGCTGTCCAATCAAAAGTGGGCATGGCAGCAGGTGTGGCATACCACAGAAAGTCACATATCTTCCCAACGGATTAGCGTAACTGCACAACATCTTGATGCAAGGTTTGTCCTGGGCTTCTGACATGGTTTTGGCCACACCCACTTTAGCAGGTTCTCAAAGGGGGCATCGTGGGGTGTCCTCTGACATGGCATGTAGCTGCCGACAAGTTCCCACTGCCTTTGTGTTCTTATTTCACAGGAGGGGGGGAGTTGCACCATTTTGGCGGGATGACATTTTTTTTATCCCATGTCACACTTTTAAACACTGTTTTAAAGTTTCCATAAATAAAAAAATATATATTAGTATTATCTTTCCTGTCAGTCTGTTTTGTCTACTATGAAACAAATGAGAAAGACAGAGGAATATTAATACAGTGTCTAGAATGACTGCTGTGTGTCATGAATAAGTCTTCTGGTTTTAGCTGATAAAACAGTGCAGAAGAAGTAGTAGAGCAAGTCTTGGGTATGTGGTCAGTGTTTGGGTTTCATCTGTGGAGATGCAGTAAATAGGCATATGACCCTTATTTCTTGTTTATTCACATGACAGTTTTTTTGGAAAACCAACACAACAACATCCTCTCCCAGTGCGTTTTTCTGTCCTCTTTTATTGCTTGTTAAATAGGACCAGCTTAAGAAATAGAAACTAAATGCAGACATGATGGTGTAATTTAAATGCTGAACCTCCCCACCCAACCCTGCAGCGATCCTTGATTGGTGATTCATCACCAACCTATCTCACCCTAACAAACCTAGACACTGATTACAAGCCCCCCTTCAAACAGAAAACACTGGCCTTTCCAACTCAATTTCCTCACTCGCGCTGTCAAGTTGCAACTACAAAGCAACTCGCCCTACTCTCCAGCGGGCATGTTGTTAATATTTGATGCGATGCGCTACTTCTTACAAATAAAACAGACACCATCGTTGTTTCTGCTGATGTAGAAACTGTGTGGTTGTTAAGAGAGAAAGAACGGAGACTGTGGGGCTGATTAAGAAGGTGGCAGATGCAGTTAACTAAGACATTTGGGGGTGATATAAATTTGATTTACACATAATATGAACTGCTAAAAGGAGAAGGGAGAGAGAAAGAGGCAGAGTGTGATTAAGAAGGGTGTCAGTGCACTTAACGAAGACATTTAGGGCACTGGGATTTTGTAGCGATAATGTAAATTTGATTTTGATACAATACGGTCGGATAAGGGACTGACAGATAGAGAGGCAGAGAGCGGGAGATAGAGGGAGGGAGGAATGGGGTAATTAACAATGTGACAGACACACTTGACTCAGAAATATAGGTTAGAAGCACTTCATCGAGACATTCAGGACACTGTTGAATGAGCTATATGTTATTTTTCAAATTTCTAAATGGATTGAAAACCCTGTAACTAGCTCATCCATTAAGTTCAGGTTCAGCCTGTTGGATTTAGCCTGTGGTTAAAATATGAAAAACATGGCTGTATTGTATTAAAAGGACAAAAATACACAGATAAAAGCCTGCCATATGCATTTCAGCCATCAAGATACTTCATTACCCATCAAGGGTGTTAACCCCTTGAAATCTGATTTTCTCTTATTTCCCCTTACGTAGCTTCATAGTTGGAAAAACTTTTTTTTTCATATTGTAGGACAGTTTCACATCCATATTGTGTATCTGCTGGTTGCAGCTTCATTGAAGCTACATCACACTTATATTGAGTGAAATATTCAAAGCCAAGATGCCATTGTTTTATGGCTGCAGCATTACATCAAATAGAAAATATCTACATGCCTTGTGCCTCATTATTCACATTTCCCTGGAATTCAGCAGGACATATTTGGGATCTTAGGAAACCTTGAGATCTCCACAACAACCGAACTGATTTTAACAACAAATTGCATCACACCTATAACATCACTTTTTATTTATTTATTTTGTCTTTGTCACACCACAGTATGTGACTTCGTTTTGTGGATACTGGATATAAATGTAAAAATGCTTCATTCCTTAAAGGTTCACCATGTTCCAGCACTGTCTGAGGTACCCAGCATGAAACTTGGTGGTCCGTCAGGTCTGTATTCAAAATTCTTGGTCCAGATATCAAAGTCCATCATTTCCCCAAGTTTCATATAAATTAAGAAAGCAGAGGCTGAGAAATCATGTGTGACAGATTGATAGAGCTCAATCCATAGCACCTTCATCAATCTTTAATCATGGGGACAAAAACAAAACAAAACAAAACAAAAAATGAATCTAAAACAGTCGCCACAGTGATATTTGTGTATTATACATTGACAGCAAAACTCAACTCTCTGCGTCTGCTTTTAAAAGATCATTTTAAAGCACGTCTGCTTTATCAGACGATGGTTCCCAGAGAGTGAGGGACGACATTTGACAAAGGTTGTGAGCCAGATGCTCAATCTCCCACATCTTGACAGCAAAGGACTGTTTTGCATAAGCGTGATGAGTACTTTCAAAACATTATTTTAAAAGTGCACGAAATCTAAAGTCAAAAGAGAGTGACACGGTCAAAATGTAACGTGACACTGCAACCAAAAGAGTGTTGAGAGCAATGAATTTCACAGCTTGACATGTTATGCAATATAATTATTTACCTGTGTAATGCAACAGTTATATTACTATTATTACAGTTACTGTTGTAAGTAACACAATAATTGTTGACAGACAAATGTTTGTAACAGCTTCTGTGAATGAGATAGAACAATCCTTCAGTAGTGGTGACAGAGAGGATTAAAAAGTGATAGTTATTCATCCCAAAGGTAACCTCAATGAGATTGTTTTCTGTTCATTATTTCTGCACACCACAGCTGTTCATTATGTTGTTGAAGTGCTGACGACAAGATGTTTTGGCTTAAGTGATGGTCAATATTTAATTTAATTATTGTTTTAATAAGTAGTGCTCAAAATAATGTTGGCTATACATCAATGTTTTGTTTGGAAGAGTCCAGTGTAACCAGATTAATCGGTAACCAATATATCGCACCTTTTCTTGAATATCAGACATGGGCATGTCCATGTCTTTCCTCTCCAATATGAAAGTGTTGTTTTGTTTTTTTCATTTGACTCTAGTAATGGTTTTCTTGTTAAATTTAATTATTTATTATAAA
>OMLF01013462.1:0-14003 GCA_900302615.1 Holocentrus rufus | reverse complement strand
CATATTTATCAAATGTCAAACCCTAATTGTAACCTAGGCATTGACTTATTTTGACTTATTTTATTTTTAAATCACTGCATTGCATTGCATTGACTTGTCCTTTTAACAGAGTTAAACATTGTTTTGTTTCTTAAAGATGAAAAAAAAGTTGAAAAAAGTTATTTTGTCATTATTTTATTATTTTGTGTCTGTTTCTATGATTTTTAATAGGCTACCACTTGTTGAACTTGCCAATCTATCTTGCCAATGGTAAAAGTAATATAAAAGTAATGAGGAATACAAGTTACAATGTATAGAGAGTAATAACATAATGTAATCACACTTATAAGGAGGAGTAATATGTAAAGAGTACTATATTACATTTTGAAAGTAACTTCCCCAACACTCTATTGCTCACACAAAATACCATGACTCTGTGGAGGTCTCCAGCCAAATGCATATCTTTTTTTCAGGTTCTTTGAGCAGGGGAATGTCTGTGTAGCCCTGATCGAAAGAAGCGTTTATCAGAGGCTGGGCTGGGAACCAACGAGTGGGTCGTGGGAAGATTAAAATGGATCCCCAAATCATTCTGGAGAAACAGATGATGGTTTTTAACTAGAAAAATATAATTTTGTTTGAAGCTACGGGCTATGTTGTGCTGCCAAAACATTTGATGTCCCTGCAATACAAGATAAGCAGCAGAAAACACTGTAGGCTAGTAGGTTAGTAGCCTCACAAAATAGGTCATTTTTACAGCTTCAATATTTGCCCATCGTTTTGGCTCCTCTGAAAAAAACTCTTTAAATGCGGGTTCCCAGGGACTAAGTTTGAAACCAACGTTTTGAACTGTTTCACTTTGAGTTTTAGAAATAAAATATGGTATTTGTGTAATCATGCTTTCAAGGAACATGACCTACATGCATGGAATTTTTATTACTATCAGACTATGGTGGCTTGCACAGTTCAATGCGATTACCTCTTCAACCAGACTGAAGTGCAATCAAAGCGTCATGTGGCAGAAAATCCTTATCACTTTGAAGTCTTTCATTTAGCTTGATCTGACCACTTTGACTTACTTTGGTTTACCTGACTTCTCAAATATATGTAGCCTGAAAACATACTGACCATTTTTTTTTTTTATAATTTATAATTTATAAGTCTTCGTTCAGTCTAAGAAGAGGCATGCTAGAGCAGAGGTTTTCAAAGTGAGTGAGCTTCCCCAGGAGGGCGCCAAACAGTTTCAGGGAAGGATCAGACTGAGGGTAAAAATGTTTATGAAGGATTTCAGATTTCACTATTTGTATCATTTTTTTTATTTATTTATCTAAAGGAGATGGTGCCATAGAATAGATGGAATATCTATCATTTGGTTAAAGAGATTGGGCTGGGGAATTTTAGTATTTTTCCTACTATCCCAGAGCCAGCCAAACAAACAAATTCCTTTGCATTCAGCCTTTATGTATTTGCATGCATTTTAAAGTTATGTCTAACAGCAATATTAGGCTATTTCTGGATATTTAATTGCCTGATAGACTGCTGAATAGACATTCAGCAGTTAAGATAAGTTAAAGTGGGTGGGTGGGGGCTTTTTCTAAGCTTTGTTCAAGGGGAGACCCACAGCCTCAAATTTCTGACACCCTCTGATAAAGTACAGCTTGTGTTGCTCTCTCCTTATTTCTCAACCTGAGTGTAAATATCTGTAAAGCAATGTCCTCAGAACAACTTGTTGTTGGTAATACCAGAGAATTATGACTTCTTACAGCCTAAAACATGCTTGCCTTGTATCCTATGGCTGTTGTGTGACCTGACACTTCTTTTAGCTCCTTTAAACATTTTTAACCTTGTGTAAACCTAACCTGTTGTGTGTTTATATTATAACTACCGTACACTTGAGTTTGTAAACAGATGCAGACCGGAACAGCCACTAGATGGTGCTAAACCTCCGTAATATTACATAGTGCACATTTATTTGCAATGTGTCATTATGTCTTTAAGTTCTCCTTAACTTGTACTATTTATTAAACTGCATTGTTTGAAAAAATGTTGTTTGCCTGGGTTTGTAGCACGAAGATAGACTTCTTCATGTTGACAGCACTGATTGGGCTATTGTTGCTTCAAAAAGTAAATTATGCAATTTCTTTAACAGTAACTGTATTCTCCTTTAAGCAAACAATTTGTTTCTGCCACCTCTTCTTGACTGGCTCATTGCTCATCTTCTACCTCAACATCTCTTTTCTTTCACTTTAATCTCTTCTCTTTTCTCTGGAACTGGTGACTAAAAAGGTGTACTATGTCACCACGATGTAATAAGTAGCAGAGACTCACAAAATGGCCCATTTCTTTTCTTTTTAAGTTGTTGAGTGTCATTACTGCCTCCCATTGAAGAAAGTGTGTGCAAAGATGCTAGTCATCACTCACACACACACACACACACAGGCGCGCGCACAAATGCTTTATATTGATTCCACAAATCATATTAACAATGCAGTGGACTCAAATCTCTAACCTTGGCAATACAGAACCTTTCCCTCTCATTTCAGTGTCATTTTCTAACTCATACACGCCTGCAACAACCTAATGTTTTATTCATCAAGGGATCCTCCAACATGATGGACCAAAGACCCTTTTTCGACTTGCCTGGACTGAGACAAGATGTTCGATACTCTTTTCACCTCTGTGTGTCCACTAGTTTGGTTCCTACGGTTAGCATTTTGTGTTAGCTTAGCATAAAGACTTGAAGTCCACAGACATCATTAGCCTAGTGAAAAAGTGAAAATGTAAATCTTACAGAAAAAGGCGTGAAAAAGGCACCAAAGCTGCCTTTTTCACACAATGTATCATGTGTGTTACATGGTAATGAAAGGAGAAGGAGAAGTTAGATGATAATAACTATAGATGTGTTCAGCGGATATATTTTTATTTTTCCTTTTTTTTTTAATTCCAAGATGTATATAATGTATGCTAAACATTGTGTAAGAAAACAGCTTTGGAGTTGCTGTAAGGTTTATTTTTTAAATTTGATGGAGCTAGGCTAATGACTCCTGTAGACTTCAAGTCTTTGTGCTAAGCTCAAATGCCACCAGGAACTGTGGACAGTGGACATACAAGGGTGAAAATGTTATCAAACATCTTGTGTCACTCTGGGTAAGTCAGAAAAATGGTATTTTGCCCAAAATGTTGTCATATTCCTTTAAGTGTATGCATGCTGGTTGTTGGTTCGAAAACCCCGACTGGTTGGGAAAAGTGGATGAGTGACGCCCTGCCCTCAATCAACAACCACTGTTAAGACCCTGAACCCCCAACTGCCCCAGTGCAGCTCCTCTGCTGTCACTGCTAAAGGGCTGGGGTTAAAATGGGCAGCTCCCAGTGTGTGAATATGTGTAACTATATGAATGAGCAGCAGGATGTTTCCGGAAAAGAGCAAGCATCCCACTGTATGTCCTGCTGTCATAGATTACAGAGGCAGCAGAAAAGTCTTGGCTTGTGAATGATAAGTATGCCTATTGAAAGTGAGTGCTCTGTATGCTAGAGCCGACAGTTTTATTTTCATTTGCTCTTATTGCAAGACTTTACCCAGAGGGCTTCAAAACATGTGTATTTGGGATCTACTGCTCCTTCTGCCATATGCTACAGTATCAGAGAATTGGCCCTTGGCCTAGAAGTCGTTTCAAGCTACAACACAATGGCCTCCTTCCCTTGTTTTCCCTTACCACGCTGTTTTTCACTATTGTTATCGGGTATAGAAAGATAATGATATGTACACCTATTCAACTTGGGTGTGCTCCATCCCTGAGGGTAGCCGAGCTGACAATCACAAACACCTCACTACAGCAATACTGTGTTGGCAGTGATTTTCTATCGGCGTATTTCAAGTTTCACATAATTAGAGTATTTGTATACATCTGCCGCCACCACTGCATGTTACAGACTGAGTGGATTGACTCTTAGCCCATGAGTCACAAGTGTTTGGCTGATAGATTTCTTGCACAAAAGCCTCTTATCGGTCTTTCTCTCAGGCCATTGTATTTTGTTATCCCCCGTCCAAGACGAGAAGATAACTATATGTACATCTATTCAACCCAGATGTCTTTCATCTAGAGAGCAACTGAGCTGACAATCACAAACACTTCATGAGTCACTACTTTTATTTGAAGAAAATATTGAATGCAGAACTGCTACAAGGCTAATTTCCGCTGGCAGTACTTCTAATTTTACTTAAAGTAGTAATCATCAAAATCATTGCTCTGTTTGACTCTGGTGAGTCTTTTTCATCTTTTTTCTGTTGTGCACACACTGCTGCGGTGTTTCTTTTGTTTTTCTATTTTGTCTCCAGTTGTTGCTGTGATGTTTCTGTGGTGCACTTCCCAGAGCTCACCTGTCAATCAAACAGTGTGGGCAGGATTGTGACACCTTTGTCCTTGGATTTTCTGTTGATAAAGTTTGAGTTTCTGTAGATGGCGCTCTTGGCGGCTATTGCTGCTGCTGCTAATTACCCAGTTCTTCTTCTTCTTCTTCTTCTTCTTCTTCTTCTTCTTCTTCTGTTAAACTGCCATTACTGCTGCTTGGCAACAGAAAGTGTTTGTGCCACCTTCATATCATTTCAAATTTAAACTGCCAAAATTTTTTTTAATTTCAATCCATATAGCTGCAAGTGACCATTGGTGCACATAAAGTGGTAGGTAGAACATTTCAGTGACTTCCTGCAGCTACATGTGAAATGTCGCCTGTCACACTAACTTTTGAAAAATTGCCAATTTGAACATACAGCGAGTGCTACTCAGCATGTGTTCAAATGCGGTGTGATGCATTATGGAGCCTCTTGCAAACATGTAAGCCTCTGGGAAATTTGGACAGCCTATTAAACATAGAGGAAATACTCCTCCTTTTCTGTTTGTGTGTATTCACTGTCCACTTTGTTTTGTCACAGCCAAACAGTGGATATAGTGCCAAGATACATGATGCAAAGATGGTGTCGTATAGATAGTTGAAATAAACTGTGTAAAATGTGTAAAAGTTTATGGCAATGAGCAACTTTGTAGGAGAAGTGAAGAAAACGTATTGCTGTTACAAGGCTGGCCTGGATGGTACTATGAAGCGTGACTAAATGTAGTTTGTCACACTTTGGTGTCAATCTAAAATCTGCATCTTAAATTGAGTCGCTCCAACATCATGTATTTAGGAATTATACCTCATTTCATGTTTGTTCATCTTCGCCAGCAGTTTCATTTCTGCACCACGGCCAAATTGTGTGAATTTTGAAATCTCTGGTAAAAAAACAAAAAAAAACAAAAAAACATGGAAGTCCATATATACTGTGTGCAAAATTGGATCAGCTGTGCAAGAGGAACAATGGAAATTAGACTGACATAAAATTCAAATCTGTGGAAAAACAATTATTGGGGAAAGTAACTCTATGTACAACACTTTAGCTTGAGCCAAGATATCATGGAAAAAAAATAAAGATTTTACAATATTTAAAGTTGCTTTTTACAGTGCCATCTTCTGGGAGATAAGAGTATTTTTGTTCCTTGAGCAGTGGGGGAGATTTGAAACCCATCCAACCATTTTCAGAGTTCTAGAGCTTGCGATGTCCAAAGTGCAGATCATTATGGCAGAAAAAGAACAAGATCAACAATGATTTAGATGTGCATGTTTCAACAAGTGAAACAGCTGAACATATCTGAGTTGCAGCAGAAAGATGTCACTTTGTGCTTCTACTTTGTCGAATACATGATTAGAGCATTAGCAAATGTAAAACTTTCATTAACTGGGTACAGATCGAATCCGTATTGTGTAATATCAGTTAGCAATAGAGAGTAGCAAGAGGGAAGTTAATTTATATGAAAATGTTGTGGATTATTACTTTAATGAAAAGGATTTGAGTTTTTTGGCCACCATATGCTTCAGCATAAGTGAAATGGCTTGCCAGCGTATGCTGCAGCATCATAGAATTGGCTCTCAGCCTGTGAGCCACAGTTATTGGCTCACAGCTTCCATGCACAATGGCTTTTTTTTCTATTTCTTTCCCGTACCCTGTCTTATTTCATTATCGCTGTCTAACGAGGAAAGATAATGATATGTACATCTATTCAACCTGGGTGCCACGCATCGGAGAGAGCCACCAAGCTGACAATCCCCCCTCTCTCCCCGCTCAAACTCTTTCCCGTTCTTTTTATCCCTTTCCCTCTCTCTCTCTCGGCAGACATGGGCATTTGTTATTTGTCCCCTAACCTACTATGTTTCCTCTCACAATGATTTATAAATAGGGCGCTGCTTAGCATATCAAAGACAGTGAGGCGGGGAGTGAGAGAGCGACACAGACAGAGAGAGAGAGAGGAGAGAGAGAGAGAGTGAGGGAGGGAGAGACAAGAAGAAGCTGGAAAGACTGAGAGGAAGAGAAACAGATGGAGAGAGAGTTTATGGATATGACTCCCATGTTGTCTGGCACTGTCACTCTGCTTCAGCGCAGTAGTGACTGGCTGACTTGAACCCCACTGCACTTACCATCTCATATATGTACACATACGTGTGTACACTCAAATAGCTGCAGTCATCAGTTCCATTTTGCCTATGGTGCCGCCACTGAAAAACACATTACCTGCTTTACTGACTGCCTAAAGAGTCATTTGGCACCCAGTTTGAGCTTCTCTCCACTTACTGCAAACTTTTGAGAAAAATTCAAGTGGGGTTTGAGGATAAGAGGAACAGGAAGTATCTCAAATCTACCTTTATGCTGGGAAAAAACTTTTATTTTTAACGATATCACTTATCTTATAGCAGTTGTCCTTCAACATGTCTGCATCTCCAACTGAACTCTGCTACGTTTTACCACTGGAGGGCAAACTGAGCAGGTGTAGTGAATTAACAGGCACATTTGAGATCAAATGTTGACAAAAGGACTTTTTTCCAGTTAAAATTTTATTCGTATGACCGACCAGGACATAACTGGGGGGGGGGGATTGGCTGCATAGAGGAAGTGACATTTTTTGTACAGAAATGCAACAACAGAAAAATACGTGTATCTGGCATACGGGAATGAATACGGATTCTGATTGCCATTTGTCCAACAATTTTGTCTTTAAATATGTTAAGCCATGATGATTAAAAAGATTAAAAAGACCACAAAGTGGATTATGTGTCCTATTGACTCTATTTCCAGATAAATACATTTATTGTCAGACTTGGACCAGAAATACATCCCTGGACAGTAATTTTAGTGTCAGCTACTGTAATGATATGCTAACAATGATTTTTTTTTATTGCAAATTAAAACCTATTGTACATTATGTCAACAAATTATCCATGTGTGAATATATTAAAATAAGCAGTCAGCTTCAGACCAAGTTTGAAGCCGTAATTTTGTACCACAGTGCATTTTCCCATTCTTCTGGAAGCGGAAGCTAACTCACTTCCGTGGTCTGTTGCTAGCTTCTTCCTGTTTGGCTATGGCAGATACAAGCAAAAGACTGTCCTCCTAACCATCATGAAAGATGGCTAGTTATACACCTAACGTTAGCTAACACAGGTTAGCTAGTTAGCATGCTAGTGTAACCTTAGAGATTGTGGACTGATCATCCTGAAGAAACTTTTTTTTTTTCGTTTTTTAGCAGTGATTGATTCATTGCATTGACATTAATGAATTGACGGTAAATGTTTAAAATGATTTATTACAAGCTATAGTAAATACAAGCTCCTGCCAAAATAAATAAATAAATGAATGAATAAAAAATAAAAAGTTCAGTTTCTGCTCAATCTACAATAACCAAACTGTAATGTCTTTTAGACACATGGTACTGCTAGTTCATTTTTTAAGAAATCGATAGAGTGGACTGGACTTCTGGACTGCAGAGTGACATGAATAGATGAAAAAACTCAAAAATGGCATAAATAATGAAACCTTAAAGAACATATGAACAGCCTATCCCTTAAAAGATCAGGATATGAGCCAGTATCTGGACTACAGTGCACATGTAAATGGAGCCTTTATGTCTCCATGTGGCAAGCGGGGCTTGGGATGAGCCTTGGCTGAGAGGCATGAGGAGCCCATCGGGACAACAAGGCACATCTGAGCCCAATTAACCCCTGTCTATATCTTTATGTGTCTCGGTAGATTCGGGAGATGAGGCCTGGAGTGAACTAGGACAGATGGAACAACATGGCAAGTACGAAAGGGCCCAAAAAGGCCGTTGGATTCCTTCTGGAAAGGGGGAACTTTCCTCTGGCGACATGTATTTCAGCTTTGCTTTTGAATTCTGTTCTTATTAGTGCCCAGTGAAACATGAAGCTCATCTCCAGTGTCCTTCCCTTTTGCTCTGTAGGAGACCAAACAGCCGCCACATTCCCTGCATGCTTCCCTGTGTGTCTCTGGGTGTGTTGATTTTCACATGCTGCGTACGCCTCAGCTGCTTCCTCTCCATAATAAATAGGAGAGCACCTTATGCCACGGAGAATGATGCTAAATAAATCATGAGCTATCAAATGCTCCCGATTTATGTAAAACTACCCAGCATGGTAAGCATTTATTTTCCTTTTCGCTGCTGCTTGAGAGAGTAATGGGCCGCACAAACTGCTCAGAACCGGGAGTCACGCTCGGGGTTAGAGCCTTCCCGCTGTGTTGATAGCATCCAATAATTCAGTTCAGATGGTACACTCAGAAGTCACATTGTATTTGACTGTCCAGTGCTCAGCTTGCTATGAAATGACTATAATGTGTCATTAAAACGTCTACTGAGTTTTAGGTGATTTTCACAGGAGATGTCTAGTGTCTGGGCTAGGGCTACTCTTAGGTTTGCTGTTAGAATTACATACAAAATGTTTACATGCACAATGCCACTTTGATTATTAGCAGTAATTAGCTTAGTTAGAAGTTGTGAAGCATTTAGATATTACACTACTTTTTTGCATTATATTTATTATATATGAACAAATATATATATACAACAGTGTTCTGCTGCATACCACTGACCACCAATGCTGACAAGTTTACAGGCTCAAACTGCACAAATCGGATGATCTTAATTTTGCATTTTGCTGTTTATTCTGTGTAAATCAGTTTTTTTTAAGCTGCCACCCAGTTGCCTTGAAATGGATTGCAGGCATGTTTCCATGTGAGTGCCCACATGAAAATTGTCTTTTTATTGGGATTAAATTTACAGGAGACTAAATTAGAGGCTGATATATATTGTCCAGGGTGTCTCACTGTCAGATGTATGCTGAAACAGGTTCCTGCCCCCTGTGACCCTGAATGGGAAAAAGCAGGTGAGGAAAATGGATTGAATACATTTAGAAAAAGTTCTCCCTACCATTCGAAATATATTCTCAGTGGAGCAGATACTATATAGAATTTTTCCTGAGGCAATTGTTACAGTGAGTTTTTGTTTTTTTGCCTTAATCAAATTCACAAATATTGATTGCACTGTTTTTGATAATAGGGAGTGAGTGTAGGAACTCTTTAAGTTGGTGTCTTCTTGAAGAGCTTATTATGTGAAAATTTAAAAAGTTCATCACTTGCACAGGCTTATGAGAGGATGATTTCCATTATTCTGTGAAACAGAAATAAAGTGGGGTTTTGCTAATATTAGTCTTGCATCACTGCTGCCATCTTGGCAGGCAAACAACTGCAACTGAACAACAGGTGTTTGTAATCCAACACCGGCCAGCGCCATTGATCAGTGACCGTGGCGATGTGCCACAGTGGTAGAAAATCCATGAAACATTAGGATGAGAGCATACAGTGAAGAGGCTTCACCTGTGACTCACTGCCTCTCTGCCCTGTGAGGAAGCTGCAGTTCCTCTTGTGGCCAGACGAGGGCGACACTTCAGGCAAGGTTTCTCACCGCAGGGATATCACCAGCAGTTACTCTCACTGCACTGGACAAAATGGGAGCAAAATAGGGGCACAAAACATCTTGAATCCCTTTAAACACATATTAAATGCTTTATTTTAATCCAACAAATGGGATTAGTGCACATGAGCATCAAATAGAGCAAGGTTTTTCCAGTGTTTGGACACAGGAAGCAGTGTCTCAGCCACATGGCCAGACTACCAACGACAGCTGAGACGGAAGCAGAGCCCTTGCCAACTGTCTGGCTCATTCTCTAGTAGGCCTGCTTCCCTCAGGCCACTCACAGCCAGTGTAGGAACATGTCCAAGACTGTCAAATATCAGCACACACATACACTTGCACGATCACACATGGATTAACACACACATATTCAGGAGATATATCTATATAGATATATATATATATATATATATATCAAGATGGAGGGCTTGATTTGCTGTATCTTTTCATGCAGGTGGTGCAGCCATGCACTTTTGAGGCTAACACACCCCAACTTGCTTCCACCAAATCAGTCAATGGGTTGCTTCAAAATGAAAATATTACTGAATAAATGACATTAGAGGGCCATTGGATTCAGCTGAATGAGAAACAATTGCGACTGAACGCTCTTTCAGGACATGTTAACTGTACCGCTGAGGTGTTCTTAATTTCCATTTGGCTTTGTGGATTGAAAGAGTTTTATCAGTGGAAGAAAACACGACGAGAACAATTCACTTTGCATTTAATTGGCATACAATAAACTATTTATTGTGACACCTTGCATTTTCCTGAATGCATCCACGCTGTATGAGTACAAAACAATGGCTGATTGTCTGTCTATTCAACATGCAATAATTAGTTTCCTATTTATATAAGACTGATACATCACAGAAATGATGGTTCCAGTGCACAAATAAGTATTACTGTACATTGAAGCACAAGGTCAGGGGTAAGACTCTGGGGTAGCTGTAACAAAAATGACATTAATTGTGTGGCTTATTGTGATTGTCCAGAAAGAAAACAGAAACACAAATTAGCGACTAAATCTGTGGAATGTCGTCACCTGAAACTTTATTGAAAGCTGATACAGTACAGATACAGATACTGGTACAGTTTTCTTTACCACGAATCGTTCATGTTCGGAACTATTCACCCATTTTTATCCTGTTTGTCGAACAAGTTTCAACTGAAACAAATGCTGATACATTGCAGTTATGCATGTCAAGTTACCAAACCCCATGCAAAGATGTGATGATAGTAACACCTGCTTGTGGGCATTTGATACCGCAAGACATGTAAAAAACAACTTTTTATTGGATGAAACAAACACTCTTCATGACATATGAATACATTCTAAAGTGCAAGTATGAGGACAGCGAGTTAAGATTAAATCTTAAAATATAAAGACGAGACAAAATAACAGATTTTCTGCATTTGATGGGTCATGATATTTTCCTCCTACTCCATGGCTTTGTTCAAACCCGCAGAACTTTATTCTAATTTCTACTGGAGATCCCAAGTTTTCCAAAGATCCAAAATCTGTCCGGCTGAGTTATAGGGAAATGTGTATAAAATGATATGTAATATGTATGAGACATTGTCATACAAAATTAAAAAAAAACATTCTAACCTTGAAGTAACTTAAGCGGAAATTTGATGGAAACTCTGGTATTACCGTGTTAAGCCTGATTTGTCCGCCCTTTTCAGGCTGACATAACTTTCAGTGACATAAATTCATGGTGTACATCAAAGTAAGCAGCATCCAGCCGTGGTAAGTCATGAGTAAAGTACCTTTCAAGGGGATAAAAACATAAATTAAGTCTTTTTTTGGTTATTTATATTGATGCTGCCTGCCAAGTGGAGGTCATAATACACCCACTATTTATTTACCACTACATCACTGCAGGTAACTGCCCCCCCAGTGCTGTATTATAGCCCCTGACACAATACAACAAACGTACACAGTGGGGTTGGCTGGTGAAAAGATGTAATGCATACTTCCCATCTTCCCTTTCCCGGCCCTGCTTCTGTGTGTGCGTCACTTGGCTCCGCCACCTGTTGCAAGAGGAAACCAGAGGTGAGGCTTCCGGTGAGGCCAACCGCTGTCAGGTTTCAAGCGCTCGGTCCAAGTCGGACTCCCTGTTCTCCCATGGGTGTCGGCTGTAATGGCATGGTACGGGCACTCCCCCTCACACAGCCACCTTAGATCAGATCTATCCCCCCCTCCTACTCCCCCCGGTTTTATACTGGAGAGCTGCAGAGGTAAGCAATAAAAAAATGAAAATTGGAGGGGGAAAAAGTCATATCATGCCGCAAACAGGACCTATATTCCATCTAAGCTGATAGAATGATGACCTACATGTAATAATATAATAAAAAAAAGACATTCATCTCGTCATTGATTCTTTTTTCTCTCCATAAATGTTATTTATAAGGAAGGGAATTTGGAGGTTTTGGAGGCAAATGATATTAGATGCAGAGACTTTGCCATACCTTAGGGCGCCCATCTCCTCCTCTCTCCTCCTCTCCGCCGCCTCATCTCCCCTCAACACCCTTTCCTCTTCCTCTCCTCTCCGATCCGTTTGATCCTGGAAATAATACATACATAAAAATAGAAAAGAAGAAGAAGAAGAAAAAAAAATTGGGAACCGCATAAGCCTATGACTGACTGATTTCCCGCCTCCTTCTCTTTTTCTCCGGCAGTCCGTCTGACTGCAGCACTCTTGAATAATAACCCCCTCTCCTCCTCCTTTCCTCTCCTCTCTCCTCTCTCTCTCCCCCCCTCTCTATTTAAAATGCCGCTCACAGGCGCGCTCCCGTGCCCGGTTTTAAACACACTCTCTCTCCGATTGCACCTCGGGGACGCGCCCGGGTCGAGTCGCGCAAGTCAACCCCAATGCGACGATTTGACAGGTAAAAGCGTATTTTTTTTGTTTTGTTTTGTTTTGTTTTTGTTTTTTTTTAATCCCTCGAACGAAATCCCCCTCTCGGCCCCATCTGACTTGAGCTTTGATCCCTTTGGAGGTTACACAGGAGGAAAAAATATAGATGTGTGAGACTCCAGCCCCGCTCGTTTATATTATTATAAAAAATGACATAGGATTTTAGAGGAGATTATACGAAAATGACAGAAATATATAGCCGAGTGCGCGCTAGTGTGCGCTCAAAATAACGGATCCGTTTCAAGGTCTGAAGTTTTTTTTTTCTGATTTGCGGTCTATGTGAGAGACGACCCCCCTTCCCTCTCTCTCTCTCTCTCTCTCTCTCTCTCTCTCTCTCTCTCCCACCTCCTCCTCCTCCTCCTCCTCCTTTCTCTGCATCTCTGCATTCTCCTCTTTTAGTCGTGTGGGAAGCTCAGTGAATGCGGCTGCAGAAGGAGGCAGCATACTTATGCGCCTGACACGGATACTATTCTGTCTTTTACAGGGGGGGAAAAAAACACAAGCTTGCTTTCCTCTCTTTAACTCCCTCCACTTTCCCCCCCTCATCCGAACTGGATCTTTTGGATCTATAAATTGCAGATTTCTATTTTAAACTGAGTCCAGGTTCCGCTGTTTTGCTTTATTTTATGTGGATCGATGGAAGCAGGAGAAAGAGCGGAGTTTCCAGCCACTTACTTGCACCGCAACGGACTAAAGGCTGAATAACTGCATTATTCATTTTTACGCACCGGTTCTGCTGTCCTGACTTGTCTCTCTTGTTTCTCTCCGTCCTTTTCCTTTTTTTTTTTCTTTTTTGGTCCGGGTGAGGGAGAGGAGCTTCGGCATCGGCGCAGCCCGTCTTTTTCCACCCGTCCCTTTTTTCCCCATCCGTCCTTTTTTTATTCTCTCCCATGGAATGGAGACTGAAATAAGCATATTATTGCTGCCGCCGTGCAATCAAACTGTCTGATAACTAAGGAGGCAATTTAACAGAGAAAACTGTTTTTTTACGGCGCCAATGTGAATATGGCCGGATTCCCAGCCAATGGAAAAATAATGTAACATACTGAAATATACATGCACAACCTGATGGGAGCGATCTGGCTTCTTTCGCCCCCTGAAACAGTTCCTCGGTGCGCAACTTCAGCCTGCTGGATCGTAAGAAAAAAGACAGTATTTATTCACTGGATCATTGGGGGTTGGTGAGCCGAGCTGAGCTCAAGCCAGACAAACACTTTTGGCCATCCTCTCCCCTCCCTCTCCTTCTGCTCTCCTTTCC
>OMLF01013461.1:22827-36998 GCA_900302615.1 Holocentrus rufus | reverse complement strand
GTTTAGACTGCGGGCCGGGGATCAGGATTCATAACTCCTCCGACACCAGCTGTATTTGCTGTGCATGTGCGGCGACATGGCAGTGATGACACAGCTGCATTAGTGAGATGCTTGAAGGAGCTTGTAAACAACCAAGTGTACAGTACATTTAAATACAGAGCTGTAAAAAAAAAAAAAACTATACCCCAGTCACATCAAAATGAAGACAAATTATAGTATGATGGAATTTGAAAAGATATGGAATATGAAAAAATATTTTTATTTGCAAGGACAGTCTCTTATAGTCAAAAACACATGAGAAAAAGTTGGTTCTTCTTGTTGATCTGTGATATCATACCAACTTGTCACAAACATTGACTGGACTCATCTTGATCACTGGTGCACTGCTATTATTATTTTTTGAATTACGACCTAAGCAATCTGCAGACAGATTGGAGGCAGACTGATCTATGTGTGCGTGTGTTTTCTGGTGGTTCTCCTCACCGGGGCCTTGGTGCTCTTGGCATAAGGCAGCGGCATGGCCAGCCTCTCAAAATCTCCACCACTGGACCCCACCCTGGTGAAGGAGTAGGAGCCCCGAATGTAGGGGTTACTGCCCCAGGAGGAGCGCAGGATACGCCTCGGCTTTGGAATGTTAGGGTTCCCTGAGGATGGAGAGACAAAGATGACGAGGGAAGAAAGTTAGAGATGCAATCATGTGAATAAAGTTTGTCCAAAACTTACACTGGGTTTTGATGACCGCACTGAACTGACTGCTGTATCAAGCCATGAGGCTGTAAGGTTAGGCCATTCACTGGGACATCCAAGTCCAATCTGCCAGCACTGATCAACTCATGACCCTCTAAGAGGACAGAGGCACACTGGAGGCTATATGTAATTAGGCGACAAGTGAGGGGATTAACTCACACTGACCTAAATAAGGAATACATGCATGTAAGTGTGTGCATGTATGTGTGTGTTTATTTATGTGCATATGGCTTGTGCGTGTACATTACAGTATGTGTGTAGCAACTCATGAAGTGACCTTGGCTGCATTATTGACATGCTAAACTTAGTATGTACTTGCAACCCATTTCCCATAACCCAATTCTGACTCATCCAATCAGTGTCCATTTTGCTTCTCTCTATTGCTGACTGATTAAAAATAATATGATATTATATTTAACATAATCTCAGGTACCTGTTCCAGTCACCCTTCGCCTTTCACATATATAAGAACAATCCCTTTAACTCAGGTATTTTCTCTTTGATGTGGTCATATTGAATGTGGTCGATACTCATACATACAATATTCAATACTCATACTCAGTGTGGTCATCCTGAAACAAAACTATTTAGTATGACATGCTAAGCTGCCACATACACAGAGCCTGAGTCATTCAGCTTTATCTGTCAGCCTTTGTGGGAGAAAAAAATCCGCATTTACCTCACATCTAAACCGTATGTCACACCATAGAAACAGAAGGATGAATCACTGCTGAATGAGTTACTGGGCTGTGACTCAGTAGCAGTAGTGGTGATGCATGTCACTTACACAAGGTTACTGAGTTACCGTTAGGTAACGCTTTCCTGGTATATGCTTAAATAGAGCAGAATTATCAGCTATTGTTTGTGCAGTGACATTCTTCCATAATCTATGAGTCATAAGGACGAAGTGAAGAAAAGTTTTGTTCTTAAGAGACCTTCCAGGTTAAATAAGAGTGAATTAAAAAAAAATATTTTCAGTCACTTCTGGGTTATTGTAAAGCTATATTGTTTTCACTTTTTCACATGTATACACACACAAACACATATGTTAGATTAGATTACTTTGTCAGTCAATCTGAAACTTGTCTTGCCCCCTAAGACACACTGTTCACAGATAAGCACATAAAATAACACAGTAACTAAGCACTTTGATAATATTGTTCCTGAACTTTAATGGCAATGAAGCTCATCAAATTGAAACTGAAACAGAAAAGAGGCTCAGTATAAAAAAATGTAGTGGAGTGACATGATAGAACAGTGGAATTAAATGAGATAAGAAAGTCTGTTAAAATATTTGTAAAAACTTTTTTTTTTCCTTGTATCAGCTTACAGTCTTCTACAGAGCAAATGTGATCTTTTGATGTGTATTACTGCTCACAACACATATATGTCATAGGTTTCTCTGCATGTTTGTGTGTGTGTGTATGCATCCCACTAACCTGTGAAGCGCCTCAGCAGCTCAGTGCAGATCTCAGAGACTAATTCGTCGTCGCAGCGCTCCATGAGCAGCGCCTCCTGCCCACAGATCCAGCCACTCAACATGTAGCCATAGCGCTCTGGCGGGTAGAGAACGTCGAAACTGCAGATCTTCTTGTACCACAGCTCCTCAGGGTAGACCGGCTGCTCCAGCTGGGCCTCGTCCTCCCAGACAAACTGAATGCTGTTGCACTCAGGGCTCCAGAAGGGTTCGGCGTACTCTAGGAATATCTTATCGGTGGTGCTGATGCCCAGCTTCTCGATGGCCAGCACCTTGTCCTCTGGCAAAGAGGGGGAGAACATAGCCTCATGGCTCTCCTTAAGCACACCCAGAGAGGCTGTCACGATGACGTGGTCGGCAGTGATCCACTCCTCATCTTCGCACTCCACGCAAACGGGGTGACCTAGGATCAGGGGGTCGTCGTGAGGTTGACAGCCGTGGTTGTTCTCATTGTGATTGTTGCCCTGGTTAGTGTTGTTGCCTCTGGCAATCTCCTCCTGTTGCTGGGCGGAGAAGTTCCAGTGAATGCAGCGGACCGGTTTGCTAAGGCAGATGGTGCGGGAGGGGATGTCCTGGGCCAGGAGCTCCACAATCTTCATGAAACCTCCCGGAATGACATAATGGGCGCCAGGGATTTCTGTCCACTCACCAAACTCACTTAAAGACACCTCATCCATACTGGGAGAGCTGCTCTCGCAACTCTCCACCTGAAATGGAGGACAGCATTAACACAATCAAACAAAAAGCCAGGGACCAAGAAAACTCCAAATTCTCCAATTTATACATAAAAATTGCCTTGGGTTAGCACACAACTTTATATTACTGTAGTTACAGTTTCTATTTCCACATTTTGTTGTTACAACCCCCCTCTTTCTCCTCAGAACTTTTTCATTCAGTATCATTTATTAGTTACTTGTCTTTCCTTTCCATGATTGAACGTGGAGCGTTTTCACACTGGATGTTATAGACTGTCTCAAGGCTCTCAAAATCCTGCTGTTAAAAGAGGACACCGATCAGTAAAGTCTGACTCTACAACTGACCTTTTATTGAACAATGTCCTTTTAAATATAACTATTAAGTGCAGAGACTACAGCAGTATTTTCAGGACATTTAAAGGTATGTGAGATAACTGCAAAGTTTCCAAACCATTTTCCAGATTACTGACTTCACTATTCATAATGCACTTTACTTTCACACTACATGAGAAGTGGACACATACACTGTATCACTGTTGAACTACAGCTTATTCAAAATGCCATTGTTCTGACCAAAACTAAGAAATATGAGCAAATTATACAAGTCCTAAAATTGCTACACTGTTGACCAATCAATCAGAGAATTGACCTTCAAATCTCGCTACTTGTCGACAAATTACTCAGTGGTTTGGGGCCCAAATATATCTCTGACATGCTTGGGTCATATGAACCTTCAAGGACTCTTAGGTCATCAGGGATGGGTCTGCTGTCGGTCCCATGAGTCACAACAAAACAGGCCGAGCAGTGTTTTGTTATCATGCTGAACAGACTTGGAATAACACTGGAATAATCAAACTGATATCAGACAAGCCAACACTCTGACTACTGTCAAATCTAAACATAAAACTTGTTTTGCGTCGCCTTGTTTTGCATCGCCTATCCTACAGTGTAATGAAACTTTTGTTAAACTTTTGATACTATTTTGAATTGTAATAATTTTATGGGATTTTTACTGTATTTGTATTCATTTTACTGTATTTGTATTACTCTGCAAAGCACTTTGCATTGCTGCCGTAGTTTTGCACTTTCTATCTTTAATTTTTATTGTATTTTAATACACTGTAAAGGACTTTGAATTGCCTCTGTGTGTGAAATGTGCTATATAAATAAAACTGCCTTGCCTTTATCCACTCCTTTCTCTGGAGCGTCAGGCTTAAGTGCCTTATCCATTCACGGATGAATGTGTGAGAGCATGTCATGCATACAAGCCTCAGCAGTGTTTTGAATTGTTTTCACAGTGATTGCAAAAGGCCAGAGAAACCCGAGAGGTAATGCATTGTTACGGTGTCACACCCATGTAGACATATCGATATGGAGAACACACACACACACACACATATGCACGCATTTAAACTCACACCTTGAGGTACTGCTGAAGCATAGACAGTTTGAGCTTCTTGGTGCTCTCAGAATCATCAGGATCCAGCATGATCTTCTTGCGCACCACGTCCCGTGTAAAGACACCGACGCTGTTCTGGCTCTCAGCGCACACAGGCTTCCCATTCTGGAAGAACTCCTGAGTCAGCTCGTACACCTTCGGAGACAAAAAAAGGGGAGAGAAGGAGAGTAATCATGGGGGAGATGGAGGAGCAACATATACAGAGGTGAGGGGGACATAAGAGGGAAGAAAATAACGCATTGGTGAAGAAAGGGCTGAGACAAAGAAGAGAGTAAAGAGACACTCTGTGCCAACCGGATGCTTTGCTGATGTTTCTTTGTATTTTGGTGAACTTTTGTTTGACTCATCAAGATAACAATTCTTAGGAAGAATTCAAGCAAAGTATTGAATCATGACAACACTTGTGATCGATCAACATGTATTGAGTTAAAACACTCTCGCTTTACTGCTTTGTTGATGCAAAGATAATGAAGTTGGACTTTAACCAAATGAATGATAGTAACTTTAAGGTCAAGGTGAAAAGCTGATACTGTGAAATCAGAGTAGTACTACTCTCAAAATGAAACTAAAAAACTTCTGTTACTGCTAGAGTCCATCACAAATCCGCAAAGACTCCTGAATGATTGTATATTTTTCATGTTTTTCAGTGACAGTTATTTTTTTTGTGTCTGTGTGTGTACAAGTGCAGCCTGGAAAATTGCCCGTTCACTCACAGGGCTCCTTAAGTGTTAAATTAACTCAGACGAGTGGGGACTTGTAGAGACATTGGAATAGTTTCGATTGTTAACATTGTCAGAGATAAATGAACAGTGATGATTTTACTTTGCAAACACACACACATACACACAAACAAAAGAAAATCACTAGGCAATGTTAAGATTAAAAGCCAGCTGACTGTACCGAATTGAAAGTGTGAGCCGAGCAGGTGAGGATAAGATTATGACACTTGTTTGGTTATGAGGAATTTATGTGTTTGGTAACAAGAGGCCACACTTAATGTGTTTCATGCTGGTTCATTCAGAAGTTCATTCATTTTAAATGAGAAAATCTGTTACATCATTGCATTGCAAATGCACTGTGTTGTAATACAAGTGCTGTATGCATTGAAATGAATGTACGGCCTACATAACCATTTATCATGCAGGAATAAATGTTTTACCCCATTTTTGATAAATCTCTATAATGTTTTGCGATGAAAACATTTAAACAGTAAATCAAAGTCAACAAAAAAAACTCTGGGCTTATGCAATAATCAATAACTAATTGGTTTAATTTCAACATGTTTTGAGCCACAGTATGTGCAGGGTTGAACTCTGCACATAATCTGCAGCAATATAAATGCTTTAGAGAGTCGGTGTGATTGAAGTGGGTGTCAGGTAAAGCGGAGCGTTGGCTGGTGACAGGCAGCTTCTTCATTCAAAAACCACAGAGTGTTGCAACTGTATGTATCATGTTCTGGCACTGCTTCACTGACACTCTCCAACAATGAATCATAAACGTTATGTTTCTCAGAATGGTACTAGAGTTTGTACACAGTTTTAGGTGACACAAATTTCTCACTGCACTTGCAGCGGTGTTTTAAAAGCAGATAACCACACATATACACATGCACATGTGTGGCTAAAGCAGAATCTTAAAGAGAAATAGTCCTCTAAAAATGCATTCTGCTTATAAGGAATTCCACTTGTTTTCATCTTGTCCTTTGTATTTGGGTTGCCTTCCTGCTCTGTGCGCCCCTCCTGTTTTCCTGCAGCCCAGCCCTGCTCTTCCCTCCACACCTGCCCTGCATCAGTCTCGCCAGCCCTGCCCTGTTCCCATTGTTCCTCCCAGCCAAACAGCTCCTTGCCTGTTCTCCTGTCTTGCCACCTGTTCCTTGCCGTCTCATTAGTTCAGTTGTATTTAAGTTCTCTTGTTAGTCTAGTCTTTGTCTGCCTGATCTTGCTGCTATAGTGAAGCTAATATCCGGGCAGATGTCCAATGGCTAGCGAGTCTGTGTGCTGCAGTGATGGTTATGGAGCTCAGCTTGTGAACAGAAGGTTGCAGGCCCCATTTGCCAGGCTGGTCAACAAACTGTGTGAGGAAAGAACAAAATATTCTCTCCCCTCCAAGTGGTGGAAAGAGTAGTGGAGTACTTTAGTGACCTACTCAAGTACTGTAGCAGTACTGTTATTTGCTATTTTACTTAAAGGTGTATTGCAATTGAGTGTGGACCCTTTAGACGCAACTGACCAAAAGATAAAAATAAATAAATAAATCTGCATGGTATGCCTTATAAATAAAGTAAAGAGTAAAACTTAAAAAAAATTCAACCACAATTCTTTTAATTGAAAACTTTAAAAATTACAAATAAAGCGTACAAGCAAAATAAACTCTTATTGGCTTTGTTGACTGACTGTATGCAAAATAAGGTTCTCAACTACAGTAACAAGCCTACATGTAATTAGTTACTTCCACCCTGTCTCTTCTTTTAACAGCCACTATGGAGGCGCCCTTGAGCAAGGCACCTAACACCGAACGGCTCCAGGTCAGCTGCTTGATGGTCAACAACAGAGCGGCTTGTACACAACAAAACCCAGGTGTGACAGTGTGTATGTATTTTTTTTTTTACCTTCCCTCCCCCCACAACCGCTCTAACATGTTTCTGCAAATTTGCTCTAAGCCAATTTGTCTGGTTGAATAAAAGGTTAAAGAAAAAAACTGCTGGTCTCCCTCTGTGCTATATATTCTCTCTGTAAGTGTTTTTCCAGGCGTGACCTAGTTAAACTATGCCAGTTACACAGGTGCTGCTTATGTGTCCATGTCATAAGGGAAACAGTATAGTCACAACATGCTGTAAGTCAATCCGCATTAGCATGTTGTGATGGGCAGGCGGACCTGAGACGAACGGGGTAATCATGTACATATTATAGTTACAGAGTGGTGCAGAGAAGAATGTTTACTGTCTGCTCTTAAAGGCATAGTTCAGATTTGCTGACACAATATGGTTGGACTTGTGTATTACAATGCAAATTTGCCTCTTGGTACTTCTTCTTCTTGCAGAACAGTGTGATAGGTAAACAGGCTCCAGTGTGTTGTAACAGAGAAGCACTTTTCCATTAGCAAAATAGTTCCAAGATATAGCGCCTGTCTAATGGCAGCAAGGAACACTGGAATATATTTTTGCATATTGTTGTGGATGGTTTGAAAAAAAAAAACAGCTACCTGCACACACAATCAGCCACAACTCTAACCACGGTGATCACCACGGTGTCTAAATGAGTATGCATGTTTATACTTTGTAACTAGGTACATGCGCACGTATGTGTGTGTGTGTGTGTGTTTGTGTTTATCCCCTCATCTCATCTCACCTCGTTGTACAGGTCACTGAACTCCTCCACCAGGTCTTTGGGGATCCTCTTCCCACTGTTGGTCTGGTAGTGAGCCACGCCATTTTTGGTGTACAGGCTGATGCGTCCCACACTCCGCTCCCCATCTGTGGTGTGTTCCAGCAGCCCGTTGTCCTCTGCCAGGTGGTACACTGGGTTCCCATTTGCACCATGGATCCAGGTGGCTCCAAGCTCCAAAGTTGCCTTTCCTGCACACACAGCAGACAAAGGCAAACAGATCATGTAATCATATAAAGTCAGTGATGCATGGGCGGTCATATGCCAGTGTACAGGCATTCAACAATTCAAGAAGGGGGTCAGTTCAGTTAACATACAGCACGTACGGAAATCCATCTGAATGTTGTCAGTGTAATATTTCTGAGGAGGATGGAACACAATGAATGCTCATTAGTGAAATTTGTTTTTGAAATTCATTTATGTAATAAAGATAGAGCAATGCCAGAGACAAAATGGCAAAATGCCTGTTTGATTACATAATGTCTGAGCACATAAACAGACATTTACATAACTGGCACAAAATAGAACCGCGGCAGATGCAAAGGTTTACACTGCATGTGCTGTATCTGTGTTTTTGTATGAAACCATAATTGTCATACAGAATGGCTCTACTTTTGTTAAATTCAGATCTGGTCAGGTCTCCTTCAGAGTGCTCCACAGAATTTACAACACACAGCAATAATCACAATAATAATGGGGAAATAATAATCACACAAATTACCATTCTAACAGCAAAAAACATACAAGGGGAGCTTTCAAAAATACTTGATGGCAGGATTTTTCCAGCCCATTTGTTGATTGTGTAAATATATAGCTGGCCACTTTTAGTTCTCCAATCAATGTGACAGACCCACTCGTGTTTTTTTTTCTGTTTTTAAAGTGTTTTGGCAGATAATCCGCTACTATATTGATGTATTCTATGTGTTCTGCTTGTCACAGATTATTCGGAATTGGTCTACGGTTTGAACATGTAGCTTTCGGTTGAATTGCCTTTATATTACCTCTTGGTATTGTGTAGCGTAAAGTAGCAACACAGAGAACAAGCAAAGGTTTTTGTGTTTGATGGGGGGAGGTCAGAGTCGAGGGTGGGCAGATATGCAGTGGAGATATGAATAGTGGCAGGAACTGTTTGCATATTCATAGCTTCATGCATTAAAGCAACTGTGTTAAGTTACATATAAGCCATTTTGCCCAATTTCTCTTGGGCATCAATAAAGTATTCTGATTCTAATTCTGATAAAGGCATGAAGGTTTTGTTTTTTCTTAGAATAAACTGTTTATTATGCAATCTTGTTGCATAATAAACAGTTTGATGAGTTTTTAAGGGTTTAATCAATGCCAGGAATGGGTCTTTAATTACCAATCAAAATAAATGAATTAGAAAATGAGAAAAAAATTACTGCACTTGAAGAGACCTACTATGGATTTCATAAAATAATTGTTATTGCAGAATGGCACTGTAATCTTAATTTGTGCCATAGGTTGAATTTGTTCTCTAACAGTGCAACAGTGCTTTCCATGGAGCTTCACTGAAAAGACTGAAATATGAATACCACCAACATCTTTAACAACATGAAATAAAATTGAAGTTCAAAATAATTACTTTTGCAGGTGTAGGATTTGACTGTATGATGCAAAAAAGGATTAAATCTTTTGATGAATTTTAAATGTATTTTTTTACCCACTGTATTAAGCAAAAGGCAAAATAAAACACCACAATCACTTCTTTGGTTGGTGCACCAACTATATAACAGTTTATTAATTGGCAGTCCAAGGTTCAGTATACATGTTATTAGATTAAATATTATCATGTTTTAGTTCCATTGATGAGGTAGTGTATCTATAAGGGTTATCAGTTTATCACAGATTGCCTTATTGCTTCTGTATTTGTTCAGCTGAGGAATAAATTGCTTTGACATTTAACTTTTAATAATCTAATAATATCTATGAGCAGGTGTTAGACATTTAGATATGAGTGGGTGAAATAAAAAATCTACAATAACCCACACTCATACAGTATTATCAGAAAGATAAGTCTGAGGAAAGACAATTTTGGATAATGCCATTGGTCTCATGGCAGTATGATGTAGCCCATTTAGCTTGAATATCCTGATAAAAACCTGACAACAAATTATGCATGGGACACCCATGCATAATTATAGTAATCAATAATGTATTTTTTTTTTTGCAAAAATGCATTACATATTAACAACATATTTTGTAATAACTCGCTGCATTTTGTAATAAACCCCTTGAACGCAAAATGTAGTAATTTTTGTAGCAACTTATTACATAATGCGTTGATTTTTACATAATGTGGGGGTTGTACTTCTATTTATTTATTTATTTAGAGGAAAATGTAATATTTTAATGTACTGTGTAATAACATGCCAGAATTGCAGTCATGATTTACATTGTGTCACTCTTTGCTATACATTTAATCGAAATTGTACTAGATGGGTCACACAAGCACACACAGACACAGAAACAAAAACACATGAATCTGAGAGAAAATCTTTTACTCATTTCAAGTAGCCCATTTTTTTCACAAACTGCTTTCAAATGTCATCAAAATAAAAAAGGTTTATCACTATCTCTGTGAGTGTTTTCTTCAGAAAACTATGCCTTTTCTAGTTTACCATTTTGGTCGTCTGTACAAAGATACTGGATGCTGGTAGGTAGTAGCTGCTAGGGTGTACTAGCTGGTTGCTAGGGTGTACTAGGAGGTTGCTAGAATGTTTCTAGGTGGTTGCTAGGGTGCACTAAGTGATTGTTTGGGCATTTCGAGGCGGTTGCTAGGTTGTACTAGCTGGTTGTTAGGGAATTTCTAGGAGGTTGCTAAGGTGTACTAGGAGGTTGCTAGGGGTTTTGTGGGTGGTTCCTAGGGTGTACCAAGTGGTAACTGGGTGTATTTGAAGTACATGACATAGTAGAACTGAAAGCTCTTTTTGTAGAGGAGGTTGAAGTACTTGAAGTAGTATTAAGTGTAGACTAGTAGTAGAAGGGGTTGAAGTACTTTATGTAGTACTAACTGTAGTAGTTAGCATGTAGTAGTCCTACTTGTAGTAGTACTCATTGTAGCAATAGTTTAATAGTTGTAGTAATAGAGGCAGTAGCAAGTGAAGTGAAAGTGAAAAAGCTGGAATAGTACAGACTGACTGCTTACACTGAAGAAGCTGAAGCAGCAAATCACAAAATAAGTGTAGAGGACATTATGACATCCCCCACTCTAGCAGACTCAAGTGAAAATGAATGGATTTTTCACAGAAGCCATTCTGACATGAAATAGTGGGTAAACACAGGCGTTACTCATCATAATAATTAAGGTTCTGTATCGAAGTAGAACAAAAACAAAATTTTAAAAATTAAAAAAAAATATGAATACAAGCAACTTCATCAAGAAACTCACCATTTTGGTCTCCTGTACAAAGTTCCTGGATGCTGCAGTGGTCTTGCAACAAAACTCAAGGATTTATTTTGCAAACCTCGGTAGATAAATGCCTGCTTTGTGGTTGGACATGTAGGATATGGCCAGTATAAAGTCAAGGACATTTTGAGGAAGAAATAACTATCAACCACTATACTCTGTTTTTAAACTGTTCCTGTCTTGAAAGTGCACTATGTTACAGTTTGTTTTTACTTTTTGCTTTGTTGTACCAATGCAGTAAAAAATGCACACTAACATGATACCACTTTATTTTATTTTGATGACATTTGAAAGTAATGTGTGAAAATAATACCTGAAATGAGTAAAAGTTCCAATTTTCAATGACAGAAAAATAAACTTAACAGTTTTGGTCCTCTCTCACGTTTGTGTCCATGTCTCTCACCAAGTTAAAGGTGACTAAACAAAAATAAAGTGTTTTCCCTAGCTTTAAATAGAATAATAATTTTGTGATTTATGTGTGTTGTAGGTTGTAGGTTCATGTGTTTTTGTTTCAATGTGTGTACGTGTGTGTGTGTGTGTGTGTGTGTGTGTGTATGAGACCCCTCTAGTGCAATTTCAATTAAAAGAACAGTAAAGACCAAGACAGTGTAAATGATGGCAGCAGTTTTGGTACGTTATTACACAATATGTTGAATTATTACATTTTCCTCCATAAAAAAGTGCAACCCCACATTATGTAATAATCGCTACATTATGTAATAAGTTATTACACATTGCAAAAAAATTTATTTTGTGGTCAAGGGATGCGGCGGTTACTACAAAATGATGCAGGTGTGTCGTTATTATGTAACGTGTTGTTGCAGTGTGTGAGTGTATGTAGGTAGTCTGAAAAAAGTAATTACACTTAATGTCATTGTTCTTTCTGGAAAAGCCAACCTTAATGATGCCATTAAAAAGGGTGCAGTCAAAACTGAATTAAACAGTGGACAGTTTTTAGAAAACCACAGTCATCAAAAGTCCTGTGAATTTGCCTGTAAGTACTGAAAAGATGGTGATTTGGCAAATAAGCTATCCCACAACATGCCAAGTAGGTGAGAATTTACATTACCAAGAAAATGTTTACAGTGTTCAGAGCTGGCAGTTTATGGCAGATAGTCACACATCTTCTCACCGTGCTGAATGCTTTGAACTCTCCCTCCAATATGGTCTGATGCTTCTAGGATTCTGACATCCGAAAAGCCGTTTTCCAGTAGGATCTTAGTTGCAGCAAGGCCGGACAAGCCAGCACCAATCACCACTATTCGAGGCTGCCGATGAGTGCGTAGGCCGCTACTAAGAGGATCATCAGTGCTGTCTGACGAAATTTCACAACTTTGCATGCCGTCCAAGCTCCTCTTCTAGGGGGTCTGAAGACAAACAAACAAAACAAAAAGAAAGTTAAAAATGACACGTTACAGGGATTCAGCAGGCAACACAAGTGGAGGCTGGAGCTCACACAGGAGGAGATGGTGTCAGTGGGACAAAGGTTGTTGTTACCACAGGTTGTCATTTAAAAAAGGAAATTCTTTTGTGACATCAGCATATTTTTTGAATATTTTTTTTTAAATCTCCCCCACAAATGTTTCCCTTTGTACAGCACAAAAGAAAATTAAAGATTTTTAAGACAAACTATATAGTTGGTGTCAGAACCTAGACTATACTTAAATTAAAACTGATTTCATAACATCTCTTATTATACTGTAGTCACTAGAGGACGCATTATCTGTGAAGAAAACAAACAGTCTTATTATTTCGATATGTTAGACAGGCTGGCTTTGAATGTATGGACAGCTGTGAGCAAGAGCGACACAATGGGAGATCTATTCAGAGGACATTCCTCTTATTCTATCAGACAAAACTAGAAACTGTCATGTGGTGAACAAAAAGAAAGTGTCAGCTTATCAAAACTGATTCTTTCCTATAAACTGTGATACCGCAGAGTGATTTTTTAAAATGTTTAATTTCCTTTCCCAATGCCACTCCTGTGACAGTTTTTGATAATAATAAATGGGGCAGTTTTCTGACTTCTTACATGCACAACTCCTCTGAAGTAACAGAGTGCATTCCTGCTGTTACACAGTGCGCACACACACACACACACACACTGAAAGATTCAATCACACACACAAACTCTCCCCGCTTTGTTACCACAGCAACACTGGACACATGGCGGCACACATGGTACTATGCAGAAAAAACAGACTGATATTCATCTTGAGGTCAAATGGTTTGAACATATTTATTTCTTCCAAAAGATGAACTACAGCTGTCTGTACATCTATGTGATTCTCATACACATGAACCACACTGATCTGTAACCTTTAATGTGAAGCAATTCACCTGAATGGACATAACGAGGGAACAACTTCACGTACTCTACAAGTGCAGGTGCACCCTTAAGAATACAGATAATGTACTGCAACACATTAACCTAATGACCTAATGATGAGTAACTCGTGAGACCTTTCTTAAACTTTGACTTGTGAGAAACTGTCATGTAAGCAGCACAAAAGTTTCCCATCAGCTTCTTCATTTCTGATTGCTCAGCTGGTTGCATCACACACGTAGCGTTTTATTACGTAAGGCATCCCTCTATCCCATAGTTTCACATTTGTGTGAAAATTACAAGGTAAACATATTTGCATCCTTTCTCAGGAAAACTCCTTAACTTGCTGGTCAGAGTGTTTAGTGCGAATTATTCTGCTCATGCCAGGCCATAACATTCAGTGGTTCCAAATTTAGAGCTAATTTATAATGAACTTAACACATTAAATATATGCTTGTACAGGAAGTAACATATGATGTACATAAAGTGACTAACCAAAGGAACAACAGTTACATATGAATGACTCATCAAATTCATAGACGGCTTTTGATCATGCCACACACTCTGTCTTCTCTGAGTCGCACAGATCATCCTTCCCTGGTTGCTTGTAATTCCCTGGCTGGTTAATACACTTGCCACATGTCACCACTCCACGCT
>OMLF01013459.1:0-15759 GCA_900302615.1 Holocentrus rufus | reverse complement strand
ATGGAGCTGGCAGCTGCGACAGAGCAGACAGCTCGCTGACAGACTGGCAGATGAGATGAAAGAAGGAACAGGGGCGTATATTCCTCCACTGTAGATATCAATCCATCTACACCGCTCTGCAGGCTTACAAGGGGGCCAAGGCTCTGGCAGAACAGACAGGGCTAGGAGAACAGTGTGTGATGAAAACAACTACATATACTGTAAACAGTTCGAGGTCCGATGCATTGCCGTGCGCTGATTTATGGAGAAACATATCCCAACATAATAGTTATAATCATCTTTAGTGCTTGCTGTAGGGAGTACAATAGAAAAAAAACAGATAAAATCAACAAGCAATAAAAGTAAGGCAAGAAGAAAGGAAAGTCAAAAGCAATTCAAAGATCATTACATAAAAACAAGTCTATAAAAATGATTTCAAGGATTATATAAAATATAATTCAGATTTAGCAACCTAGAGCTTTTCTTGTTTACAGCCAAGACTTTGGAACAGCCAATAGGAACCTTCTCCTTCTCCACTCCGTTCAGGGTGCAATCCAGCACATATAAGGATTTAAGTTTGTTTTGTTTTTGTTTTTTTATAGCTTTGTGCTAAAGTGATCCATGGCATAAAGGGCGGTATATACCTTAAAACCATGTCATGACAACCAGAAAAACCAACCAAGAAACCTTCTTGCTTTGCTCTGAGACATGCTGGACATTTTCAACATCTACCCCAGTCCCTTCAGGGTTTTGGGTTTGAATACCACAGCTGCCGCAGCATTTTTGACATGCTGTATACAGCTAATCTGATGTCTATATATAATGAATAGAAGTGGCATCAGGTTAATGCATCAAACTTTCTCCTGGACAGCAGTGTAGCCTAGTGGTTAGAGAGACTGCTACTCGCAAGTGAAAGGCCCCAGCTTTGACCCTGTGGTTGCTGTTGGCCATTTAACGGTATATACCAAGTTTTTGGGAGCAGGCCACTCTAGCACGTCCTCAAATAGCAAGAAAATCAGAACTTGTAGCAGCTGTAATGCTAAACGGTACTTAATACTGATATTAATACTAAGTTGGCAGTTTTGTGTATAAGAATGTTAAAATTCAGATTGCATATGATAAATCATTCAAATGATCACACATCACACATAAAAAATGCACACTACTTGATAATAGGAAGAAGATCCTTTCACTTAGGCTCTGGATAAATGTATTATTTATTTCAGTGATCCATGATGTGCTTCAGAAGTGCTCCAGTGACATGTGCTGTACAAAATTTCACACATTTCAGTACCCAATAAGGCTAATTGAACCTGGTATCTCTATTATATGATGAATTAATCCCATTCTATCCTGAACCACAAGGGACTATATATCCTCTTTCCATAGGAAATGAAGGTTGTGGGGCAGACTGTGTACAGTTGAAAATCATAGCAGAGCTAATGAAAATGTAGTTGCTCACTAAGTATTTTCAAAATTTTAGCACATCAGCCACACTGAATTCATAATATTTCATTTTAAATAACATGAACCTACAAATCATTCTAAAACCTACAAACACATTTTAGTATTAAAAGGCCGGAGTCCTTCTTTTGATGATGCTAGTGCAGTGTTAGCTTAGGTGCGGATCACGGGTGCAGATGATGTACTGGGAACACATGAATGATTTTAGTGTCTAATTACTGCTCTATTAAGTTGACCAACAAGCTAATCTTCTAAAGCCTTGGCGGTAAGTCGCTCTGAATGTGAGCTAAACGTAGCTAAATGACTAAAAGGTAAACACCCTCAGAACCACGCTAGCTGTGCACAGTGCTGAAGATTCACCACGCTTGTTGGCTGTGTCCGCTCTTATTTTAGGACCCATTTGCATGGTTCTGCATGGTTGTCATTTGAATCTACATGCAGGTTTTTCACTGCTTATTTCTCATCCATCACAGTGGCTGACGGCAAGCCCGAGGCCCCCGCTCATATATATCCATGCGTAGGGGCAAGATGGATGGGAGTCCACCTGCTCCATCACTCTTCTCCTGCACTCACACACTCCCTCTCTCTCTCCCTCTCCATCTCCTTCTCCCATAATCCCTTATTCTCAGCAGTCATTTCACTCAGTCCTCTGGAGCATTCTAGGACCCTGATGGTGGAGTAATGATAGCGCTGTTTATGGGTTTGGTTTTTCAGTAGGGAGCACAAGATAATAGGGTGTCATTTTTACCCAATGGCACCTGTTTTTGTTTGATTCCTGCTCTCCGTATCTGTAAGATAGTGGGCATTACCAAAGAGGAATATGCCAACACCCAGTCTAGATCCCTAGAGGCATCACAGAGCAATGATCTTTTTATTTTATTGCTTCACAGAAAGAAAGCTTTGCTACCTCCTGGCAGCCTTTCTTTCTGGGTTACCTGGTTTTTGCTGCAGCTGTGCACCAGCAACAAGTTGATCTCCTGCTGAAATCCACGCCTGCAGTTAAAAACTCTGCATTAGCTCCACTGTTGTTTGTCGAAACAATTCTGACATTCCGCCGGAGCTGCCGCTGCACACGTGTGGAGAATCTGTCAGATGCAGCAGCGGTGGCATCGCGGCAAACAACGAGCTCAGTAGGAGATGATGTCGGCTGCGTGTGTGCTTGTAAAAGAAAGGGTACTCCGACTTCACGTTCATGGACCCCCAAGATTTTTCACCATGTGTTGGTGATGATTTTGGATCGAACTTTCTAAACTCCATGTCAGCAGATTATACAGTTGAAAATGTATGACTATAGCAGTTACTCTTAACACATTCTCTAATTAGGATCATTTTAGGTGAATTCAATTATAATGAAACAAAATTGCTTGTCACTTTTAGGGGCCCTCTGGATCCCCCTCAAGCACGCGTTCAAAACTATTTCTGTAAAGTTTAATTAAATACGTGTTGTTAATGTGTTGCTGCTGGGCCTGCCTCTTGCCATAGGTATATAAGACCTGTTTAGTATGATTTAAGAGTGTGCTTTTCAAACAATACCTTATGAAAGTCCAGTAATAGCTATGGACAGGTTGGCACTGTTGAAACCTGTTCCACGTTTCCTTTGTATTATCACCTCACCTCTTTGCGCCCTGTGGTTTCTCCACTGTACCTTCCGTCTATTAAAATAAATACTTGCGTGTTTATTATTGAACAAAAATCCAAAGTCCCGTCACAGTGGATGCCCACACACGCAAATAATTGTAGACCTTTCACGGCAGGGAAGCACCTCAAGGTCACCTTCCTCCTATCATCCAGACCCCCACCTAACCCTTCCTGTCCCATAGTGTGGCATTTAGCGATCCTGATGACATAATGATGCATTTGGCAATGTTATCGGAGCTGTAGGGATGCACTTAAGGGACTGACACAGTGCCGGAAGGGTATTAAATATGAACGGCGCAGTATTGCTAAAAATAATGACTTTCCCATTTACAATATGAAATATCGAAGAGTCAAGCTTAGGCACACAGCTCTTTGGTATATTGGATATATTGAGATTTCGGAGATCGGCTCCCTTTACAGGTTTTTTACAGGCGGGTTTCATTGACCATATTGTGCAAGAAGCTGAAGTTTAAAGGTTTTAAGGAGACTCGGATGGTATGAATGTATGGAAGATGATTCAAGCTTGTTGGTTTCATGGCACCGATACAAGGGATTCACTCTCCTGGACGCCTCTTTCTTTTCACATGCTGGCATTTATTTCCTCCCCCTCACTCATCTTTCCATTCTTGTCTTTCTTTTTCCTTCCTGTCTTGTGTTCTGTCTTGTCCTTCCAATCCTGGATGTTTTTTCTTTCCACCTTCTCTATCTGTTCAATATTTTCCTACTTTATAAGGTTAGCTCTGACGTAGATTGAAATACATTGCAGCAGCTCTCCAAATCCAATTGCTCGTCCATCTTTTTCAACCCTTAATGCACAAGCAAAAAGGCCTTCATAATGCCTGATTCTTTTATCTCTGCCAGAGGTTTACTATAACTGAAATGCTATGTGTTACGCCTCTATGAATGTACATCCACTCGGGTGTTATCTACCTTTCTCTCATTCCCATCCACCTGACTTCACCGGCTCCCTCCAGGCATTCTCTGCTTAGTGACAAGCAAAATAAGAGAGATATCTCAAAATTGGAGACCAGCTTTCTCCGACTGGGTTTTGACACATTGTCCTGGCCTTTAAAAAGTGCTTTTTGCTCTCCAAAATGGTTCTGTTTTGCATGTCAACTCCTGAATATTTATTCAAGGAGGTGGTGTAGACAATGAAATCCACCAGTAGTTACAAAAGAGCTTTTTAGAGGTGGAGTGCCACGCTAAATGAGCTGTGTTTTGTCATTGTGTGGCCTCTTCAGGGCAAGAGAGCAATACTGTGCTTGATTAAGATGTAGGTAACTGCTGCACTAATCAGCGCCCTTATTTCTCCACTCTCTTGCCTTTCTTCCCCCTCCCCTCTCTCCTTCCCTTATTCTCTCTCTCCATCTCAGTTCTTTCTAATGACGCTGAACCCGAACTTCTCTCCGCTCCCCTCCCCTTCCATTTTAGCGCAGGCCATTATGGCAGACAGTGAGTTAATGAACAGCAAATGGGAAAGGAGAATGGTATTAATCATCTCTGGGCCTGCCTCGCGGTCTATTATCATTCAGCCGCTTTCATCTGGGAATAACCTTTTTGCTGCACTCACTGCACAATCCCAACGGTTCGTCCACTGGGTTGTGCCGGGCTCCCTTTGGTCATGGAAGTTCTGGAATTCCATGGAACTTCAGAGAAGAAGATTCAGGGAATTTGATCAATTCTCCAAGGTCTACCAAGGAATTTAAAAAGAATCAACTCACAGAAATACACCAGAATGTCTTTTACAAGTTGTCTCATTGCATTAGATGGAGGTTTTCTTCTTGGCCCTGTAAGGACTTTCCTGAGTTGAACATTAAATCTGCACTAAGCAACAGTTTTATGCAAAAATACAATAATCTTATCCAGTTTAATCACAAGTGGGACTGCAACACAGAGGAGCATCCCATGGTCCCTCATTAAGATGGCACATGTTCGCCTTATTTGCCCAAATAAAATTCAGATGTTGGAATGCTAACTGGCAGGAAATCTGATTATTACTTCTGTCCTACAGGAAGGGAACTAAAAAAAAAACTTCCAGGCAAAATACAAACTGTCCACACAGTCATTAGCATTTGCTCCACGCAGAGAAAGATGGACTATGTTAGATCTTTTGCCTCTGTTGTCCCTTCGGTGTCCTTTATAAAACATCACAGACTAGCCAGGTTGCTAAACATGAGTGGGGCGTAGGCGCTTAAATTTCCAACTATGGATGTCCCATGCCAATATCAAAGATTGGGATGGGCATTGAGAACCACTTCCAGTTGAGAACCAGTTCCAAATTGTCTTGTCTATTGAAATCATTTGCCATTTGCCAATCATTGCAAAACAATGACGTCAAACTTGTGTCTATGCTGCTGGAAATTTGCAACAAGAAGGAAACGTGGCAGAGAGGAAGAAATGGCACAAAGCATGATTTCATTTCACAAAGAAAGATGACAACATTGCTTGATATAATGTCTATAAAATGATTATTTAAAGTAAGGGTGCAAACATGGTGAAACATATTTCTGTGCAACATGGGCTTAAGTTCCAGGACTGTCATGTATAGAAATAATAAAACAGTTGCATTGATGCTGGAAACCTGTATAGGCCTACTTTTCTCCCACACAGAAAACTGATCTGGAATCAATAAGGAGACCAATAAAGAATCGGGCCAGAATCGATATCAACAAGATCGTAATCCACATCCTTAATAAAAGATTGTTATCAGGGCCCGATCCAGGCATTTTTAAAATGGCTCCAAAATACCTGATCAAATTACCCCCGTCTGCCCAATTTACATCAACTCCCGAAGACGTAGCGCCACGCGTCGTCACATTCCACTACTTTCGGCAGTAAACAGCGTGATGGAGGAGAGAGGCTTGCTGTTGAGATGTCAGCCATGTGGAATTATTTCACTTTGCAAGCTGAAAGCACCCCCGGTTACATGCAGTGTTTGCAATGCAAGCATTTCTAGAAGCAGGGAGAGAACAGAGCCTCATACAATGCAACAAAGGTCATATTTTAAGTAAGATATTTATGTTCCTAATGGTGTTCAATAAAGGAAAGACCCACAATGTAGGTTGTTTTTCTTGAAGAGTAGCTGCTTATTAAGCTTAACCTGCCTATACTGGGCTGGTTTTACTCACATCAGTGCATTTATATTGTGCAGTTGTATTATATAGATCAGATTGGGGCTAAATTTCGAATGATTGGGATCAGAATAGGGGACAAAAAACGTTTAACCAGAAAGTAAGGTTTATGTTTCTTGAAAGCATCCTGACTGAGCCATGGAAAGGTCTTGGAAGTTTTACATCAGGGCCTCAGTGAGAGCCCCGGTTAACAGTGGCAAAAACGACAGATGGCAGAGCGCAAAGTTTACGTGAGGACAGCACGGAGTCATCTCAGCGTGGCGCGAGATGAAACAGAGGTGTAGACGGGTGCCAGCCGTGTGTTTTTTGCGTGATGCAACACTTGCAGTGGAGGATGCAGAGGGCCGGCGATCGATCGCCGAGGATCTTTTGTCTGTCTAGGAGAGCTGCGCCCGCTCCCATCGCGAGGTGCTTCAGAGCTGAATTTAATACCCGCTCCCTGATGTGTGTCTGTATGTAACTATATGTCTGGGTGTGAGTGAAAACCGGCAGACCCTTATGCGTGCGAGCCCGCCAGCTCTCCATCTCTGGGCTGGGGAGGTGAAGGACGAGGTCAGGGAAAGAGCGAGGGGCCTCGGGGTGGACGTGCTCCCACTGCTAATGACGGCAGGGTCGACTCGCGCCGCGCTGAAATCTATAGTCCTGTCCTGCTTCAGCTCCCGTCCTTGGCCAGCCTACACCCGAATGAACAGTACCCACAACTCCATTCCTTTCCCATAATGACACCATCACCGTGTCTCTGTTTCTATCTCCCTGTCTATTTCTCTGTGTGTAAAGCTGCATGATTTAGTTTTTTTTTTGTTTTTTTTTTGCAATGCTGTGATGAGAACTAATTAGAGATTCTGAGAGCTGGTCTTTAGATGAAAGAAGCAGCTCGGTCGTCTTGTAGTGTACAATAAGCAAAGGAGAGAGAGAAGCCCTTTTTGTTGACAAGCAGTTTTTCCCTCGTACCTGTAAATGCTCTGAAATGGCAGCACTTTGCACACTAAACTGTTGCATTTTATGCATTTACATAAAGGACTGCTTCACTCCACTCAGCCTTGACGCATATTTCAATATTATAGGTTTGTCGTACAATGCCATGATGGCCACTGCATACAGAGTGTTTGCCACCTTTGTGAAAGATGGAAATTTCTATTTAATTGCAGCAGGGAAACACAAGGTGAGCGACTGATGGGGTAAGTGCAATGTTTAAAAGTAAATGTAGCAACATTATTTTAGCTGGTAGTCAGTGAAAAATATGCAGGGGGGACTGACACATATGCAAAAATGAAAGATTAAACAGACTCATCCACAAAGTGTGGCCTTCAGTTTGAGGGTTGCTCCCGTTCCCATTCATCTGCCGAGATCAGAAATAACTGGAGATTGTTGTGCTGTCATCGCCCGCTGCAGAGAAACTCCAAAAAACGAGCGCCGTGGAGCTGAAGTGTATCACTAATGACAAATGAAGGACGGAAAGCCGTACGTTCCCCTCCCCGTCCTCTCCTGCATCTTACCTTGAATCTGCCACAACAAGATGGAGGTTGCTATTTTCCTCCCGGTCTTCACTGTCGCTGTCCGATTTATCCCTCACCGGTGTCTTTTGTTTTTTTTTAGAGCAGTGGTACAGAGTGGATAACCACTGCTTTGATAAGCGAACAGCTGGAAGAAGCCCTCATTATACACGGTGACAGGAATTTATTTCACACGTATGCAGAAAAACCGGGCAAAAAAGAAACGCTAGCATGGGCAAATTGTCAACATTAGCCAAAAGCAAGTAATCCCCCTCTGCGCTTTGCCTCTTTGCTGCACTTCATGTGCAACACGCCCCTCTCTGTACAGCATAAAGTGCATGGGAGGCGTCAGCAGTTTGCAGAATATATACAGTCCCCTTCTTTAGAGGAAGATCACAAGGATGCTCCCTGGTCCTTGATGTTTGCTTAGTTCTGCCTTTTTTTATACATTTTCCTCCATAATAAATTGAGTTTTACTTTATGCAGTGTACCACAGCTTTGAAATACTGCGTGAGAAACAGGACTGACTAGGTTGCATTTTCTGCCATAAAGATGAAACCTTTGATATACGGTGGCATGGCTGCACAAAACTTTAATAGCCCTTTTCGGCCATAATTATTCCCCATTTATATGATTTACATGATTTTCACATCCCCTCAGTGTCATTTATTATACATGAGCATTGATAGGCCTTTATTGTGTGATGGTGTAAGTCATATGATCTATGAGCTGGTTTGGCTACGGCCACAGAGATTTATTGTGTGCCGTATACTGCAGTACACAGCATGTCGGCTTTGCAGTTGTTCTGTTATCCCAGAATAACATGGCCTGGATGTCAAGTGGAAGCGCCTATATGCGTTCCATTCTGAAGCAGCACAGCATCCCACACGGTATATTTGAGCTATGTTTACCCTCGACGCTTGCACATATTAGCACGCAGCATCTACGCACCCTCGACCACATTAAGCAGGATCTGCAGAGAGGCAAAATGATGCAGCCGTACCTAGGGAGAGCGAGCAGAAATGAGAGAGAGAGAGAGAGAGAGAGAGAAGGAGTGAAACAGACAAAGGCTGATGGCTCCCTATTACCCAAAATGTATTAATTAATCCAGATATATTCATTCACTCATCATGTTCATGTATTTACCAGCTCCAGGAACTGAGTGGGAGCTTCAGGTCACTAGTGCTCTGCTGTTTTACCAGTGACATTATGATCGTTTTTTTTAATTACTACTTTTAACCAACACACAGGATTTAATGTACCTAACTCTTCTTTCGTTTTCTGCATTCAGGGTTTTCAGGTTTGTACCTACCATTGCAGATGTTTGGTTCAGTTAGATCCCTAGCCTCTCTAGAAGGATCAGCAGGTAGTTCCCTGCACATCCCTGAACCACCATCACCTCCACTCCCACTCTCAGTATTACACGGTGTGAATGCGACTACAGCCTACAAAAAGGCAGGAAAAGACCATGACATGCTGCCTGCCACTGCTTGCATAAAGGAAAGATGGAGCTGGAGGAGTAAAAATTGGAAGTGCACCATGTTTTGCCATTAAGCCAGATTATCGTCAGTGAGGCGGCTTGATAAGACATGGTCCATACTGTACAGCCCTGTGGCTTACACTGAGGCCGGTATCAGCTGTGAACGCTGTAAGCATTCTGCTCCTTCTCTAATTAGATCATATACAAGGAACACTGGGATGCACAAGGGTGTTTGTGTGTGTGAGAGAGCGTGTGTTTGTGCGCAAGGGTGAACATTCATTGGAACTGCCAAATGAGTTGGCATTGGCACCATAGCTTTGACCAACACCTGGTGCAACTGAAGGTATTTTACCACATTACACATTACACAAGCAGTGAGGGCCTCTCTCCTCTCTTTCTCATTAAATCTTTGTTTCCCTCTATCTGCAGGTTCCTCCCTTGCCTCTTTCTCAATCTTAGAATCACACCCCTAAACTTGGCAGTGTGCCTTAATTAGTCATCTATGCTATAGGGGCTTCACCGTTTAAACACAAACCTCCTCCACCATACTGGTCTATTGGACAACTGGCTGTACACAAGTGATGTCTACATAAAGCAGCCAGGCAAGAAACAGAGACAACTGAGTCAATGTTCCAGTGTCTGTGTAGGCCATTTCCAAATTTTCATTGAAGCAGTGGTATTTTCATCATTTTTTTTTTTTTTTGGCAATTTTATATGATGTATTTCTCTCTGAAAACACATCTGTGACATTTAAATGAAAAAAGTGGGAGGAAATCATTTAGGTAATTTGTTTTCCAGGGCTCCTCTGGCACCTAGAATCTAACAAGCCGTTTTGGAGACGTTCATTCATTATTAATGAGCCACTAGCTGATTGATTATTAGTATTGGTAGCCCCGCCCTCCTACCTGGCATTAAGATGACTGCTACCCCACAGGGCTGCTACAGCATGGGTGGGCTGATGCAAATTTTCAAATGAAGATTTTCGATGAGGCCCAGGTGTAACAAAACAATTGCCTGGTTGGCTTGTTTTTTTGGTGACATTATTTCCCACAGAGAACCTCATCAAGTAGCAGGGACCACTGTCTTTTAGAGTGATTTGTATAAGATCCTAGACTGTAACATCTATGCTAAAACTAGGGAAAAGCTGTTTTCTGTAATACTAACCCTTTCATGTGGTGCAGAAAAATAAAATAATAAAAAAAATGTATTAACAATAATTTAAGAACCATTTAGACTAAATTGAAAAATACTTTTGATTGTGCACACAATTTAGTAGTAGCTCAAGCAGGCCACAAACCATTAAAGTAGGTTCTTATTCCATGTTTTTTTGTCAGTTGAATCTAAATGGTCCTTGAAATTGTCCTTTGCTGAATTTGATAATTACAGTATTTTTAATTTTTTAATTTTTTGTCATTGTTAGCTAGCTAACCAGCCAGCAAGCTAACTTAGTAAAACAACTGATGTGACTACTCATGCTAGCTTCTAGTAATTGGCTAGTGTGCAAATAAGATGTATGAGCACCACGACAGACACCATGGTTGCTAAAATGCTTACATTATCTAAACACAAATGCATCAGTGCATCAATGCATCAAAAACAGCACAGAAATGAACCATGTCAGTTCAGTTCTGCGGAGACGTTTGAAGGTTTAAAAAAACAACTGTCTTTTCAGCTTGCCTCCCTCATTCTTCTCTTCCATCACGCCACTGTCTCGTTACGCCACTGCACACACCCCTGCCTCTTTCCCTCCCTCGGCGATCTCTAATCGGTTAAGTGTTATTAACCTGAGTTTCTATTGTCTGCTCACTCTGGCTCCGCATTGCCTATTTAATCCCTCAGGCACCATCAAGCTATTTCATTCTGTAATGTGTCCCTGGACAGGCTCGGCCCAGCCAGCATGGCAGGTCTGCTGCGAAACCACCTGCTTATGCTCACAGGGCCGTGCCCAATCGGTTATTGATACAGATACAGTGCCGTCGTAATGGAAAATCGGGCTGTTGTAGGATGTGTCTGAAATGTAATTAGAACCTTGTTCCACAGTCGTTATGAGTAAAGATCACCACTGAAAATGTGCCTTGACACAAAACAAGGGAACAAAAGAGCAGCAAGCCGGAAAACTGATGCTCCTAATAAGGTTCAGTGTGGGTTTTTTGAAAGCCAGAGCATAGTGATGCTGAAATTTCATGAATTTGTGGAAATATTAATATCTTTAGATGTAACCACTTTCATGCTAAAAAATCCAAGTAATGGAATCTATGGTATGGATCTCTTAGAAATGTATTCTTATCAGGTTGGAAAATCCTCTGAAACAGAATTTTGACCATTATGGGATGCTAAAACTTGCCACTGAAACCCATAAAAATGAAATTCTTTTAGGTTGGTTAGCAGCTCCTTAAGGCAGGATGAGGCAGCTTTAATTGCAGGTTTTACAGACTGACACCCGTGAATATTTTGAGCAATATCCTCCCACGTTGCACTGGAATGATTTCTCTGGTCAGACATCCAAATAAATAAAGCGAAAATAAACAACAAAAGTCCAAAATCAGCATGATACATCAACAAACGGATAATCCAGTCTGACCCAACTTCCGAATGCCAAAAACAGTTGGTGTAATCTGCTGTTGCTGCAGATTTCCTACGGACGGCAGCTACATAGCAGACTGTATCCATCTTAAAAATTCACAAGATCTTCCTAATTTAGCATGCAAACAACATATGCTGCTCTGTCAGGCTGAGGCACGGCATAAAGAGCCTCTGTTGGGTAGTTGAGTTAGAGGATCAGTGTATTCTTAAAGGCAAGTTGTTTACCTTTCCCTCCCTCTGCTCTGGGCGGCATCCAGTACTAATGAGAGAGGCAGGAGGGATGAAGTCACGGTGGGGGACAGGCAAATGTGACCTTTACGGGCATCCCACCTTCTCACCATTGCGCTCTCTAGCCACCTTTCTCTCCATCCATCTCTGTATCCCCCCGCCCTCCCTTGCTCTCTATCTCTGTGTAACCTCCGCCGGGGTCCGCCAAGGGGAGGTCGGGGTCTACAGGTTGGTGGTTAAAGATATGGGTGAGCAGGGGTGCAGGATGACTGTGCGCTAAAGGTCACCACCCCCGCCTCAGCGGGGCTGCACTGACAGGATTGCTGGATAATGCAGCGCGTTTATGTCTTCATTTTATATATAGCAGGGAGACACATGATGCAGTCTGGATTCAGGTCTGTTCAAATCGGTGAAAGCCGTGGCACAAAAAAATCCATGGCATCCGATCGATAGAGGGGAGATGTGTGTGTCAGCTTGTGCGAGTGTATGTTAGCGCAAACTTAGCTGAGTACCCCATTAGTGCTATGGCTTCCTGAGCGACCCCAGCTTTTGACCTGCAAACCCGGCATGACCGCTGTCGTTCTGCTGTTAACCCTTAGCTGCAGGCCCCAAGACTAACAAGCTCACTCACCAGCAGCAATGACAGTCCTGACATGTCTTTTGCGGAGTGCAGATACAGGAGGCTGAGGGCTACACAAAACCAACTCCTAGAGTAGCACTTCACTTTTTTAATTGCTTCAACTGCACTCTGGCATAAAATGTTGTACTCTACTGGGCAGACTGATGTGCTTTCGTAGGCTGATACCACTGTTGATATTTTTGTATTGAGGCTGTCAGTTTTTTTTGTGTGTGCCAATATTCAGTCTTTCGATGCTCAATTTTCCCAAAGCAGATCTGCAAAAATGATAAGAATTCTATGTGTCCCCCAGATTTTTATACTTGTCAGTGTGGAAACCCCTCTGAATTTTCATTTATACTATATGGACAGGTTGAGACTTCTTTGTATATTTATATACATGTGTTCAGGTTAATGACTCCTGTAGACTTAAAGTCTGTATGCTAAGCTAACATGAAATGCTAGCCATAGGAACCAGTGGACATACAAAGGGTGAAAATGGTATTGAACATCTTGTCTCAGTCTGGGTAAGTTGGAAAAGGGGTATTTTGCCCAAAGCAGGGTATTCCTTTAATGGGGAGCCGAAGTGACATCATAACTTATGATTTTTTGCTCCAGAAGTAAGAAAATTCCATTCATAATCCCATAGGCATTCTGAATTATACAAATCTTGTGTTTAGACAGAAACAGGTTATGAAAAAATCAAATAGATATCATTGTTTATTGAAATAGTTTATTGAAATAGTGGGTTTTAATGAACGTCATTTCCCACAAGCCCAAGATGCTTTGCACCTTTAATGTCAGCTAGCTTGGCCGAACATCCACAACAAAATCTTTATGTTGCTTCTTTAGAAGAAAAAAGAATTTCAGCCTACTGAAAGTTCACTTCAGTCGTGAGTGGTATGGTTTTTAAATAGACTTCTTTTATATGTTCTTGCTGTCAGTCTACCACAGTTCCTCGTGTCAAAATGCAGATATGCCTTCTTCAATACAACAACTGAGTCATATATAACAGCTGCTGTAAGCACCACGCACTGACCTTGAATTTGTGTCGGAGCTCGAATCTGAAGTGCAGTTTACCTCTGATAATTGGTGAGGTGCCTCCATGCCTGTCCTACTCTGTTTGGTTTTGACTGGCGTTGTCGGCACCTGCACCCGACATCAGTGTGCGAGGCGACGCTGGCGCCTGTGTGCCGCCCGGTCCCACTCTTCATTTGTCACACTTAGCAGTAAAACCTTGAAAGTGCAGCGTGCTGTAGGAGCCCGGGCAGAAACCACCCCGGCTGCACTTCACCGCAGATTAAAAGATTGATGACTGGAGTCGGGAGAAAATGAGGAAAACATAAGATTTCCATTTGACTCCATAAGACTCCATTTGACTTTGGCCGGGTGCCTGGAGAATTGCACCCAGGTCTCGTTGGGTGTTCTCCTGTCTGCTGAGGTGTTTTGGGAGGTTTTGCTTCGTGAAGGGAAGCAAGCATGGGAAACCAAAACCCTGTCTCTGCTGCGATGAAACTCTCCTGGGATCTGAAAAAGAACGCGCCGGCTGGTTTTACAAAGCGTGGCTCGTGAGCAATTAATTCGCGGGTTAAGGGCCTGATTCTCAGTTTGTCCTTCAAAACGTGACCGGCGGCTCCATGAGGAGCGGTGGCGTGCCCTTCCTCTGACCCATGTGGCTCTTTGAGGTTTTTAGCGACCAAGGTCACAGTCTTCTAACGGGACAAAAAGGCGCTAATCCTCTTTCCTATGGCTTTGAACACTTTCCATAATTTCAGTACCATCAAATACTCTGTGTGCATCCAACCTTAAATCAATGCCCAGAGAATTAAAAGCCTCTAAATCTGTTTCTAAAGCCCCTTTTTTATACGTTGATAAAGGCCCAAATGACAAAAAGACAAAATGCCCCTCCCTAAACTAACTCCCCCTCACGTTCCTCTCTCTGATTCTGTCACTCCACTCCACTCCTCTATCTCTCCCTCTTTCTTTCTCTCCCTCCCTGTCTCTACTGTCACTGTTAATTGCTTCCCCTCTACGTGCCCATACGTGGTTTCCACCTGTCTTATTGTGTGATGTGATTAAAATGTAAAACGGCGCAGTGGATGGGGCTGCTTGTATGCCCCGGTCCTCCATCATTCCTTATTGCATTGGGCCTTGGCTGTTTGCAGGCTGCTCTCTGGGAGCGTGCGGGGAAGATTGAATGGGTCTGTGGCTTAGCACGCTATTTCCTCTAATGCACGGCGGGCATGAAGGCTATCGGGGAGATTAATACTGGTTTGGGCTGTTTGCAACACTGGCATTTATTCTCTCCAAAGTCCTAGCCACTGGAGGGCACTTCTTCATTCCAGCTCATGCCAGGCCTGTTTTCCCATCAGCACCCAGCTATCTGTTGTTTGTCTGGCTGCCTCATTCCCTCCGTCCCCTCTACTTCCTCTTTCCGAGCGTGTGCGTGTCCTTCCCACTCTTCCTTTCCATATGTCCGCGTTTGCGATTCTCCAATCTGATCCTCCCCCTCTTTTATCTTTCACTCCATCCCCGACTCCCTCTGTCATTCTCTCCGAAACCTTGTTACTGGTCTTCGCCTTCAGCGCCTCATGCAGGCTGATCTTTGAGAGAATGCATGAAATAGAGAGAATGAGTTTGGGAAATCCAATAAGGATTAAACGATGCAGACTGGTCATCCTCGGTGGCCCTCGCAGGCACAAGATAAACACCAATAAACTGAAAATGTCTATTTTTATGGTTTAGGGTAACCGAGGACTCGAGTACACTCTCCAGACACCCCTGCGTAAGCTTTCCAAGCCCTGAAAGGTGTGAATACACCTCATCAAAAACACCCTCCCCTTCCCTCTCTCTCTCTCTGCACACAGAAGAATGACAGGCTCCTCTGAATAGGTAAATAGCGCTGGCATCACATCAGCAGAGAGGCCCAGTGGAGTTTGGGGTTTAATTCAGACTGCTGAGCTAAATAAACTTGTCTGTAGAGGTGTCAGCCACATCAGAGCGCGCCGGTGGGGCCAGAAGCTGGGGAATCAGTTCCACACACAAACCTCCAGACTCCAAACCGCTTCGTTCATTTTCATTTTTCACCCCCTACCAAGACCTATTTCTTTCTGCAGCGCAAGCATCCTGCAAATTGTATTTTCCGGA